>CM035432.1:25945299-26007799 GCA_020310875.1 Ceratopteris richardii | reverse complement strand
GAGGATTGAACTTGAGTTTGAGTTTCAATTTAACTTGGAAATAGAGAGAGTTGGAACCTGTATTCAATTTTGAGTCCAAATTAAGTTTGTGTTTCTATTCGACTTTGAGTAACATAAATTCAAATTTAGAGTGAAACCTCTATTCAACTTGAGGTCAATGAAGATATAACTTTTGTGTGTATGTACACACAAAGAAAGATATACATAGCAACATTTATGTATGTATACTACATATGTTGTTTGAGCCAGACGGGTCAAATTTTAGCGAATACCAGCTTTGTGCATCTATGTCTGCATCTATACGAGCTCGTATCGGTAGAGTGTGTGCACGTACATGAAACTCTTCATAGGTCCTTGACCTTCACAAGAGTTTTTAGTTCGCTCATAAGTCTATTTGGAAGCCACGACTAGTGCAAAAGGAGGCATATGACATTATAGCACTTGTGAAAAAATGACTAGTTTCACTACTTTGAGAAGTTCCAATTCTCACATGGAAGTTGCATGAAGTGAATTATATTCAGGACCTAATACATTATTCATTGGTTTATGGGAAGCCACCTTTAGCTCGCGAAACGAAGTCCTCAATTCAAAGTTACAGCGGTTCCCATTTGTATCTTACTATATATATGAGAGGCACAAACTTAAGTTCGAGCCTTTAAATATATATAAGACTATAACTTAAGTTCAAGCCTCTAAATTTTGATTTTGTTGTGTCACATAAAATGAGGCTCGAACTTAAGTTCAAGCTTTTGAATCATATCCAGCAGCCTATTGAGTTACATAATACTAACTTAAGTTTGAGCCTCTCAACTTTTCCAATGAAAAGAGAGTATTTTTAACTCAAATCTATTTTGAAATTTGAACAAAAGATGCTCAAACATAAATTCCGGCCTTTTAACTTGAGAGGCTCAAACTTAAGTTCGAGCCTCTAAATATGATATGAGGCTCAAACTTAAGTTCGAGCCTCTAAATATGATTAAGTTCGAGCCTTTGAATTTTGATATTGTTGTGTCACATAATATGAGGCTCGAATTTAAGTTCAAGATTTTGAATCATACCAAGCAGTCTGTTAGATTACATGATACAAACTTAAGTTTGAGCCTCTTAGCTTTCCCAACAAAAATAAGAGTATTTTTAACTCAAATCTATTTTGAATTCTTAATTTGTTATGTCATATGAAGCTCGGACTTAAATTTGAGCTTTTGAATCATATGAAGCCTCATTCTATTAAGTTATAGAATATGAGGTTTGAACTTAAGTTTGAGCCTCTCGTTTTTTCTAGGGAAAAGAAGAGTAATTTTAACTCAAATTTATTTTGAAATTTGAACAAAAGATGCTCAAACTTAAGTTTGAGCCTATTAAGTTAAACACTCTCCTCTATTCAAGTTGGGATCTAAGAAGCTCGAACTTAAGTTTGAGCCTCTACTCAAGTTCAAATTCGAGAAGTCAAAACTTAAATTTGAGAGTCAGAGCGGATTGAACTTGAGTTTGAATTTCAATTTAACTTGGAAATAGAGAGAGTTGGAACTTGTATTCAATTTTGAGTCCAAATTAAGTTTGTGTTTCTATTTAACTTTGAGTAGCATAAATTCAAGTTTGAAGTGAAACCTCTATTAAACTTGAAGTCAATGAAGCTATAACTTTTGTGTGTACTATACACACAAAAATACACACATAGAAAGATATACATAACAGCATTTATATATGTATATTATACATGTTGTTTGAGCCAGAAGGGTCAACTTTGAGCCACTACCAACTTTTTGCATCTATATCTACATCTATGCGAGCTCATATCGGTAGAGTGTGTGCATGTACATGAACCTCCGCATAGGTCCTTGACCTTCACTAGAGTTTTTAGTTCGCTCATAACTCTATTTGAAAGCCACGACTGGTGCAAAAGGAGGCATAGGAGGATATTATAGCACTTGTGCAAAAGTTGCTGGTTTCACTACTTTGAGAAGTTCCAATTCTCACATGAAAGTTGCATGAAGTGCATTATATTCGCGACCTAATACACTATTCATTTGTATATGGGAAGCCACCTTTAGCTTGCGAAATGAAGTCCTCAATTCAAAGTTACAACGATTCGCTTTTTATCCTGCTATATCTAACCTAACTTCGAGCCTTTAAATATACTTAAGGCTCAAACTTATGTTTGAGCCTCTAAATTTTGATTTTGTTGTGTCACATAATGTAAGGCTTGAACTTAAGTTCGAGCTTTTGAACCATATCAAGTAGCTTGTTGAGTTACATGATACTAACTTAAGTTTGAGCCTCTTAGCTTTTCCAACGAAAAGAGAGTATTTTCAACTCAAATCTATTTTGAAATTGAACAAAAGATTCTTGAGCTTAAGTTATAGCCTTTTAAGTTGAAAGGCTCAAACTTAAGTTCGAGCCTCTAAACATGATTAAGTTCGAGCCTCTGAATTTTGATATTGTTACGTCACACAACATGAGGCTCAAACTTAAGTTCAAGATTTTGAATCATATCAAGCAGTTTGTTAGGTTGCGATACAAACTTACGTTTGAGCCTCTAAGCTTTTCCAACAAAAAGAAGAGTATTTTTAATTCAAATGTATTTTGAATTTTGAACAAAAGACGCTCGAACCTAAGTTTCAGCTTGTTAATTTGAGCACTCTCTTCACATGATATGAAGCTCGAACTTAAGTCTGAGCCTCTGAATATGATATGAGGCTCGAACTTAAGTTTGAGCCTCTGAATTTTGAATTTGTTCCGTCATATGAAGCTCGGACTTGAGTTTTGTTGGAACATCAAGCCTACACTATGCTTGAGGTGGATTTGATCTACATCAAAGGCTATCACGTCGAAAGAATATCCATTCGATGGTTCTTTTTCATATGCTCATTTATTGTATTTTTTTAGAGATTTTTGATGGGTCATTTACAGTTGTAAAAGCCTTGAGCTTTACACATGTAAAGGTAGAAATATAGAGCCCAAATCCCACTAATTTTTGGTGGTTGAAGTTGCATTCAATCAACCAATCAATCACCTAAAAGTAGATCACACTAGATCTTCATTTTTTCCTAGATTGTAGGAAAGTGAATTGATTCCCTCCAACAACCACCCACCTTCATTCGAATTCAAATTCAACTTGTAAAAGTTGTGGAACACTCCTAGAGGCTATATAAGGACTTGAAATCACTTGTCCATTACATGCAAGTAATATACATACACTTGTGACCATCATTGTCTTGCTCCTTCAATTTTCTGCATCATCTTCTTCACCAATAGTAGTCTTGCAGAGGCTACTGTTCTCTCTCCACAGCTCCAAATTGAGTGCAAGATGACGCATTGGAAAGGTATAAGTGTCTAGTTTATGCTTGTAAATTGGTATAGCATTTGGTTCAGCAGATTTGCAGAAATCTTAGTTTTTCTATCTAGGGGTCAATCTCTACGTATTCATGAAAAATAGGAAGTACCACCGGTGAATGTCGCATTCATTCCTATAGCATATTTTGCTTATTCCTTATAGGTTTGTGCATTCCATACACTCAAATCTATGTGTATAACTCCCATAAAAGGATTTTTTCTAATTGTAATCACGCTAGCCGCTATGGGCATTTGAAGTTCATTGTCTCTTCCATAGATAGTAAGTTTTTCGAGCTAGTCGACCCGCGAACCTATCTGTTTTGTATCGACTCATTCTCCTTCATGATCCAAAGTACATAGTGTGTTTCTTTGCACTTATAGAATTCCTATAAGGTCTATTTGAGTCTCCATAAGCTCAAGGGCTGGTCTTGTGCCGATTGGCTTGACCAAACGTCATCGCTTCGAAATGCACTTTTCTACCTTCTACAAGCTTCTCCAAGTTCTTTCAATGGTATCAGAGCTAGATCAAGATGGGTGATGACCTTTCCCTCAATGATCGACAAGCTTGATCGACAAAACTACACAACTTGGCAAATCAGAATGGAGGCCTATTTGCAAGGTAGAAATCTTTATGGAATTGTAGCAGGTGATGAAGCTATGCCTATTCGAAGATCCAAAAGGAGGACCTACACAAGAGGAGATACATAATCTCACACTTTGGTGTGCAAGGGATGCTCAAGCAAGGTCTTACATACTAAACCCTATCTCTCACTTTCTATTACCACATATTAGAGGATGCAAGACATCTCAAGAGACTTGAGATGCCCTCGAGACTTTCTTTTCTGCTAGTACCAAAGCAAGAAAGAATCATCTTTGGAACGAGTTCAACCAAATGAAGAAGACACCTAAACAAACCATCACAGAGTTTGTTATCGAGGTCAAGGAGGTTGCGGATCAGTTAGCATCCATTGGAGAGCTAATTGAAGAAGAGGTCATCATGAGGCAAATTCTCAACGGCATTCGAAGTGATAATCAATGGCAATCCTTCACGATGGCTTATGATCTCATCATGGATGTGCAGACTCCAGACTTCAATATCTTTCTTGAACAACTCTTCAATCAAGAAGCCAACAATAGCATAAAGGAAGGTAACTCTTATCATGATAATTCAACTAGTGCTCTATATGCAGATAAGAAGGATAAGAAGCAGAAAGGCAAGAAGAAGGAAGAAGACGAAGAAGAGACTTTCCAAGCCAACTTTGCAAGCAAGAGCAAGTGGAAAGGGAAGAAGAAAGGACCAAAGCAAGACAAAGTCAAAGGTCAGAATGTTCAACCTTGTGCCATATGTGATAAGACCAACCACACCACTCAAAATTGCTGGTTCAATGGGAAGACCCAGAAAGGAAGTGGAAGAGGTGGATATGGCAGCAATAGAGGCAGAGGTGGACACAACTTCAAAAATAACAATAGAGGCTATAATAGAAGGGACTACAACAATTATTCAGAAGATCAACCACATGAAGACTCATTACTTCTCATGAATCTAAGCCACAAAGAAGGTAAAGAAGATGATTATTTGTTCTACATAGATCCAGGATGTTTGAATCATGTTGCAAGCAAGATTGCTCTTCTATCTGATTTGGAAAGTCCAAAGCATAGACATGAAGTGCAAACAGGGGATGACACAAAACACAATGTGGAGAACATTAGTAATGTCAAAGCTTCCAATGGCAGGACAAACATTCTAAGTAAGGTTCTCTTTGTACCCACTATCACTAAAAACCTAATAAGTGTAGGCCAAATAGTTGAAAAAGGCTTGCAAGTTAGGTTCACCTAACATGGAGCCTTCGTGGAAGATCCATGTCAAGGCTTCAAGAAGATAGCCCGAGGTGAGAAGCATGGTAGAGTCTTTACTTTTGAGGTAGGAGAAACCAGGAACATAGCTCTATTCAAATTTGGGTCTCAAACCCTAAGTGAGCTTGAAGTGTGGCATAAGAGACTTCCTCATGTGAATAAAAGAAGCTTGAAGGATATATGCAGGGATCAAAGTGTTCTAGGACTGTCGAACATATCAAATCAACACATGATCAACAGGTGTGATGCATGTCAGATTGGGAAGGCACAAAGACAACCATTCAAACACAAAGGCTACATCCACAACAACTTATTGGACTTAGTACATACAGATGTATGGGGACCAAGTCAAGAACCTTCATTCGCAGGATCAAGGTATTATGTCTCATTTATTGATGACCATAGTAGATGGACTGTTCTATACTTTATCAAGAGTAAGAATGAAGTGTTTGATTGCTTCAAGAAGTATCTTGCACATGTGGAGAATCATACAGGTAGATCACTAAAGAGGCTCAGATCTGATGGAGGGGGAGAATAATTCTCCAAAGAGTTTCATGAGTTCTTGCAGGACAAAGGTATCAAAAGGGAAGTGACTACTAGGTACTCTCATCAACTAAATGGAATTGCAGAGAGGAGAAACAAGACATTGGTTGGATCAGCCCAAACAATGCTTGAAGAGAAGAAGTTGCCACATTATCTATGGGCAGAAGCTGTTTCAACTATTGTGTACCTTGTCAATAGAATACCATCCAAATCACTTCAAGGTATGACTCCTTATGAAGCATGGCATGGAAGAAAACCTAGTCTTGGACATTGCAAGGTTTTTGGTTGTTTAGCTTATGTTCATGTACCATCACAAATAAGAGGTAAGCTAGATGAAAGGGCAACAAAGGCAGTGTTTATTGGATATGATTCAACTCAGATGGGTTACAAGTTCTTCAATCCTTCAACCAAGCAATTCACTACAAGTAGAGATGTTGTGTTTGAAGAACACAGGTCTTGGTATGATGAAGACAAACAAAAGGTAACACTACCATATGATCTTGTCTCTGCTAATTGACTCTCATCAATTAGGAAGCAAGCATGATACACAGGTCAAGGATCCAAGAAGCGATACAGAGGATGATCAAGATGAAAGAGAAAGGGATTACAAGCTATGGAAGTCAAGAGGCAAAGTAAAGATGCAAGAGGTTGGAGAATGCTCCAAACAAGCACGTAGAAGATCAGCAAGAGAGAAGAAACAACCAGAAAGGTATGGATATGATTCCACGTTTGTTACGAAGCATTCAATCTACTTGGCAAAAGACTCTATTTCAGAGGAACCCTCAACCTATGAAGAGGCAAAGGGAAACCCTAATTGGGAAAAGGCCATGAACGAAGAGATAGATGCATTGAAGGAGATGGACACTTGGGATTTGGTTCCAATGTCGCCGAATCAAAAGGTATTGGTTGCAAATGGGTATATAAAGTTAAAAGCGATTCAGATGGATCATTTTGGAGGTACAAGGAAAGATTAGTTGCCAAGGATGCTCACAAACTCATGGTATAGACTATGAGGAAACATTCTCACCGGTTGCAAAGATGACTACAATCAGGACATTAATAAGTGTAGCTGCTGTAAGGAATTGGCGACTCCTCTAACTTGATGTGAAAAATGCATTCTTAAATGGTTGGATAAGTGAAGAGGTATACATGTCATAATCACCAAGGTTTGAAAACCCTAATCATCCATCTTATGTTTGCAGACTTAAGAAAGCATTGTATGGATTGAAACAAGCTCCTAGAGCTTCGAACTATAGGTTGGTTACATATCTTCAAGATCAAGGGTTCAAAGCTAGCAGCTCAGATCCTTCTCTATTCATCAAAAGGGATCACAATGAGGTTATCTATCTATGTGTATATGTAGATGATATTATGTGACAAGTGATGCTCTAAATGGCATTCAAAGGATCAAGAGACACATGCAAGAGGAGTTCAAAATCAGTGACCTAGGTGAGCTCACATATTTCCTAGGTATGCAGGTGATATATACAAATGAAGGAATGTATTTGACTCAAAGAAGATACATTCTGGATCCTCTTCTCAAGTTCAAAATGGAGAACACTAAACCTGCAGGTACACCTTTGGAGATGAATAATAAATTAAGTGTTTATGAAGGTGAGAAAATTGAAGACATTAAAGAGTATCAAAGCTTGGTAGGTAGTTTGATATATGCTACTCATACAAGGGCAAACATCTCATATAGTGTGGGAGTGCTTAGTTAGTTCATATACTCACCGAGAAGACTTCACATGGATGCGGCTAAGAGAGTACTTAAGTATCTCAAAGGTACAATCAATGAAGGTATATTCTATCCTTACTCTTCAGATTTGGATATCAAAATCTACTCAGATGCAGATTGCACAGGAGCTAAGGATGATAGAAAAATTACATCTGGTTACTTAGCATTTGCAGGTTCGAAGCTAGTGTCATGGAGTTCCAAGAAGCAAGCAATAGTTGCTTTATCTTCAACTAAAGTAGAGTACAGAGGCTTGACCATAGCAACTCGAGAGGCAATATGGTTAAAAGCATTGTATATAGATTTGGGACTTGTGAGTTCCAAACCTCACATATTTTGAGATAATGGAAGTTCCATGCATCTAGCAGCAAATCCTATTTTCCATGCGAGAACCAAGCATATAGAAGTCCATTACCACTTCATTAGGGAGAAGCTCATGGCAAAGGAGATTGACATTTCTTTTGTTCCAACTGAAAAACAAGTAGCAAATATGATGACGAAGGCACTTGATGAAATAAAGCTTTGTAGATTCAAAGCTATGGTAGGTATTCAACCTATCAGAGAATGAAGACTCAAGCATACTTTAGCTTGAGGGGGAGCTGTTGGAACATCAAGCTTACGCTATGCTTGAGGTGGATTTGATCTACATCAAAGGCTATCACGTCGAAAGAATATCCGTTGGAGAGTTCTTTTTCATATGCTCATTTATTGTATTTTTTTTAGAGATTTTTGATGGCTCATTTACCGTTGTAAAAGCCTTGAGCTTCACACATGTAAAGGTAAAAATATAGAGCCCAAATCCCAAGAATTTTTGGTGGTTGAAGTTGCATTCAATCAAGCAATCAATCACCTAAAAGTAGATCAAACTAGATCTTCACTTTTTCTTAGATTGTATGAAAGTGAATTGATTCCCTCCAGCAACCATTTCCACCTTCATTTGAATTCAAATTCAACTTGTAAAAGGCGTGGAACACTCATAGAGGCTATATAAGGACTTGAAACCACTTGTACATTACATGGAAGCAATATACATACACTTTTGACCATCATTGTCTTGCTCCTTCAATTTTCTACATCATCTTCTTCGCCAACAGTAATCTTGCAAAGGCTGCTATTCTCTCTCAAGAGATCCAAATTGAGTGCAAGATAATGCATGGGAAAGGTATACATTTCTAGTTTATGCTTGTAAATTTTCATAGCATTTGGTTCAGCCGATTTGGAGAAATCGCAGTTTTGCTATCTCAGGGTCAATCTCTGCGTATTCCTGAAAAATTGTAAGTACCACCGGTGAATGTTGCATTCATTCCTATAGCATATTTTGCTTATTCTTCTACTTTTATGCATTCCATACACGCAAGTCTATGTGTATCACTCCCATAAAAGGATTTTTTCTAATTTTAATCACGCTGGTCGCTATGGGCATTTGAAGTTCATTGTCTCTTCCATAGATAGTAAGTTTTTTGAGCTAGTTGACCTGGGAACCTATCTATTTTATATCGACTCATTCTCCTTGATGCTCCAAAGTACATAGTGTGTTTCTTTGCAGTTATAGCATGCCTATAAGGTCTATTTGAGTCTGCATAAGCTCAAGGGCTGGTCTTGTGTTGGTTGGCTTGACCAAACTTCATCGCTTCGAAACACACTTTTCTACCTTCTACAAGCTTCTACAAGTTCTTTCAAGTTTGAGCTTTTGAATCATTTGAAGTCTCAGTCTATTGAGTTATAGAATATGAGGCTCAAAGTTATGTTTCATCCTCTCAATTTTTCCAGGGAAAAGAAGAGTATTTTCAACTCAACATTATTTTGAAATTTCTACAAAAGATGCTTGAACTTAAGTGCGAGCGTGTTCAGTCAAACACTCTCCTCTATTCAAGTTGGGATCTTAAAATTTGGAACTTAAGTTTGAGCCTCTGATCAAGTTCAAATTTGAGAAGCCGAAACTTAAGTTTTAGAGTTTGAGAGGATTGAACTTGAGTTTGAGTTTCAATTTAACTTGGAAATAGAGAGAGTTGGAACCTATATTCAATTTGGAGTCCAAATTAAGTTTGATTCTATTCAACTTTGCTATAACTTCTATGTGTACTATACACATAGAAATACATACATAGAAAGATATACATAAGAGCATTGATGCATGTATACTACATATGCTATTTGAGTTAGAAGTTTCAAATTTCAGCTAGTACCAACTTTGTGCATCTTCGTCTGCATCTAGGCAAGCTCGTATCGGCTGTGTGTGTGAATGTACATGAACCTTGGCATAGGTCCTTGACCTTCACTAGAGTTTTTAGTTCGCTCATAACTCTATTTGGAAGACACGATTGGTGCAAAAGGAGGCATAGGAGGACATTACAACACGTGCAAAAATTACTGGTTTCACTACTTTGAGAAGTTCCAATTCTGGAAGTTGCACGAACGGAATTATATTCGTGACCTAATACACTATTCATTTGTCTATGGGAAACCACCTTTAGCTCGCGAAATGAAGTCCTCAATTCAAAGTTACATCGGTTCCCGTTTGTGTCCTGCTGCATATATGAGAGGCTCAAACTTAAATTTGAGTATTTAATGAGGCTCAAACTTAAGTTCAAGCCTCTGTATTTTTATTTTATTGTGTGACATAATATGAGGCTCAAACTTAAGTTCGAGCTTTTGAATCATATCAAGCAGTCTATTTACATGATACGAACTTAAGTTTGAGCCTCTTAGCTTTTTCAGTGAAAAGAAGAGTATTTTTAACTCAAATCTAGTTTCAAATTTGAACATAAGACGCACAAACTTAAGTTTGAGCTTGTTAAGTTGAGCACTCTCTTCACATGATATGAGGCTCGAACTTAAGTTCAAGCCTCTAAATATGATAACAAGGTCAAAATTCAGAGGCTTGAACTTAAGTTCAAGCTTTTGAATCATATCAAGTCTCAATCTGTGGAGTTAGATGATATAAGGCTCGCATTTAAGTTTAAGCCTCTCAGTTTTTCCAGGGAAAAGAAGAGTATTTTTAACTCAAATCTATTAAGTTGAGCACTCTCCTCTATTCAAGTTGGAATCTAAGAAGCTCGAACTTAAGTTTGAGCCTCTAATCAAGTTCAAAATCGAGAAGCGAAAACATAAGTTTCAGATTCTGAGAAGATTGAGAGTTGGAGTCTGTATTTAATTTGGAGTCCAAATTAAGTTTGAGTCTCTATTCAACTTTGAGTAACATAATTTCAAATTTAAAGTGCAACTTGTACTCAACTGGAAGTCACTGAAGCCTACTGTATACAAAAAAATACACAAGCACAAAGATATGCATAATAACATTTATATATGTATAGTATATATGTTGTTTGAGCTTTAAGCCAGAAGCGTCAAATTTTAGTTTGAGCCTCTATTTAACTTTGGGGTTTGAGCCTTTATACAATTTGGAGTCGCACTTAAGTTTGAGCCTCTATTCAACTTTGATTACGATAATTTCAAATTTATAGCGGAAACCATTATTCAACTTCAAGACAGTGAAGTTGAACTTAAGTTTGGATATTGGTTCAAGTTGGAGTTTAAGATTCTATTGACCTTGGAATTGAAGAGGTTGAACTTAAGTTTGATTCTCATGCTCAAATTTAAGTCTGAGCCTCTATTTAAGTTGGATTTAGAGAAGCTTGAACTTAAGTTCCAGTCTTTATTCAACTAAGAGTGAGAGAGGCTAAAACTTAAGTTCGAGCATGTTAAGTAAAACACTCTCTTGGATCCAAAAGAACTTATAGATTCAAATTCAAGTTCAAGCTTGTGAGTCATATCAAGTTTGGGATTGTTGGCTCACATGATATGAGGCTCGAACTTAAGTTCGAGCCTCTCAAGTTTTTTGGCAAAAACACTAATATTTTTAACTCAAGTCTTCTTGCATCTACAAAAGCTAAGCCTTTGAATCATATGCGTTGAGTTATGAAGCTCATAGTTTTCAGCTTTTCCAAAAGTTGCGAGAACTAAGCTTGAGCCTCTTATGAATCCAAAAGAGCTAAGAGGCTCCAACTTCAGTTCGCTCCTTGAGAATCATATCAAGTTTGAGTCTTCACATGATACGAGACTTGAACTTAAGTTCAAGCCCATGAATTTTGTGTTGTGTCACATAATATGAGGCTCGGTCTGCTTTGAATCATATCAAGTCTCAGTTTGTATAGTTACAAATGAGGCTCAAACTTAAGTTTGAGCCTCTAAGGTTTTCCAGCAAAAAGGATAGTATTTTTAGCTTGAATCTATTTTGAAATTTTGATAAAAGATGCTCGAACTTAAGTTTGAGCCTATTACGTTGAATACTCTCTTACATCCAAAAAAACTAACTGAAGGTGAAACTTAGGTTTGGATGTTGATTGAAGTTGGAGTTTAAAATTGAATGTCTGTTGAACATAGAGTCGGAGAGGTTTGAACTTAAGTTTGAACCTCTATTCAATGTGCAGTTTGAAAAGCTCGAACTTAAGTTTGATAATCTATTCAAGTTGGAATCTAACAAGCTCGAATTTAATTTTGAGAATCAGAGAGGATTAAACTTGAGTTTGAGAAACCCAAACTTAAGTTTGTGAATCAGAAAAGATTGAAATTCAAACTATGAACTTCAGTTTCAATTTCAATTCAACTTGGATAGAGAGAGAGTTTGAGCTTGTATTCAATTTGGAGTCGAACTTAAGTGAGCTGCTAATCCACTTGGATTTTGAGACTTTGTTCAATTTAGAGTTAGAGAGGCTTGAAGGTAAGTTCGAGCCTTTTAAGTTCAACACTCTCTGGGATCCAAAAGAACCAAGAGGCTGGAACTCAAGTTCAAGCCTCTAAATCATATGAAGTTCGAGATTGTTTCGTCACATGATATGAGGCTCAAACTCAAGTTTGAGCCTCTCAGTTTCTCCAAGAAATAGACTGATATTTTTAACTCAAATCTACAAGACCTAAACCTCCAAATCATATCAATTTGAGCCTTTTAGGTTCTCCAAAGAGGCTCAAACTTAAGTTCGTATCATGTAAATAGACTGCTTGATATGATTCAAAAGCTCGAACTTAAGTTTGAGCTTGTTAAGTTGAGCACTCTCTTCACATGATATGAGGCTCGAACTTAAGTTCAAGCCTCTGAATATGATAACAAGGTCAAAATTGAGAGGCTTGAACTTAAGTTCGAGCTTTTGAATCATATCAATTCTCAATCTATGGAGCTAGATGATATAAGGCTTGCATTTAAGTTTAAGCCTCTCAGTTTTTTGAGGGAAAAGAAGAGTATTTTTAACTCAAATCTATTAAGTTGAGCACTCTCCTCTATTCAAGTTGGAATCTAAGAAGCTCGAACTTAAGTTTGAGCCTCTAATCAAGTTCAAAATCGAGAAGCGAAAACATAAGTTTCAGATTCTGAGAAGATTGAGAGTTGGAGTCTGTATTTAATTTGGAGTCCAAATTAAGTTTGAGTCTCTATTCAACTTTGAGTAACATAAGCTCAAATTTAAAGTGCAACTTGTACTCAACTTGAAGTCAGTGAAGCCTACTGTATACAAAAAAATACACAAACGCAAAGATATGCATAATAACATCTATATATGTATAGTATATATGTTGTTTGAGCTTTGAGCCAGAAGGGTCAAACTTTAGTTTGAGCCTCTATTTAACTTTGGGGTTTGAGCCTTTATACAATTTGGAGTCGCACTTAAGTTTGAGCCTCTATTCAACTTTGATTACGATAAGTTCAAATTTATAGAAGAAACCTCTATTCAACTTCAAGACAGTGAAGTTGAACTTAAGTTTGGATATTGGTTCAAGTTGGAGTTTAAGATTCTATTGAGCTTGGACTCAAAGAGATTGAACTTAAGTTTGATTCTCACGCTCAAATTTAAGTTTGAGCCTCTATTTAATTCAGATTTAGAGAAGCTTGAACTTAAGTTCCAGTCTTTATTCAACTAAGAGTGAGAGAGGCTAAAACTTAAGTTCGAGCATGTTAAGTTCAACACTCTCTTCGATCCAAAAGAACTTATAGATTTGAACTCAAGTTCAAGCTTGTGAGTCATATCAAGTTTGGGATTGTTGGCTCACATGATACGAGGCTCCAACTTAAGTTCGAGCCTCTCAAGTTTTTTGGCAAAAACACTAATATTTTTAACTCAAGTCTTCTTGCATCTACAAAAGCTAAGCCTTTGAATCATATGCGTTGAGTTATGAAGCTCATACTTTTCAGCTTTTCCAAAAGTTGCGAGAACTTAAGCTTGAGCCTCTTACTCATGAATCCAAAAGAGCTAAGAGGCTCCAACTTCAGTTCGCTCCTTGAGAATCATATCAAGTTTGAGTCTTCACATGATATGAGACTTGAACTTAAGTTCAAGCCCATGAATTTTGTGTTGTGTCACATAATATGAGGCTCGGACTGCTTTGAATCATATCAAGTCTCAGTTTGTATAGTTACAAATGAGGCTCAAACTTAAGTTTGAGCCTCTAAGGTTTTCCAGCAGAAAGGATAGTATTTTTAGCTTGAATCTATTTTGAAATTTTGATAAAAGACACTCGAACTTAAGTTTGAGCCTATTACGTTGAATACTCTCTTACATCCGAATGAACTAACTGAAGGTGAAACTTAGGTTTTGATGTAGATTGAAGTTGGAGTTTCAAATTGAATGTCTGTTGAACATAGAGTCGGAGAGGTTTGAGCTTAAGTTTGAACCTCTATTCAATGTGCACTTTGAAAAGATCGAACTTAAGTTTGATAATCTATTCAAGTTGGAATCTAACAAGCTCGAATTGAATTTTGAGAATCAGAGAGGATTAAACTTGAGATTGAGAAACCCAAACTTAAGTTTGTGAATCAGACAAGATTGAAATTCAAACTATGAAGTTCAGTTTGAATTTCAATTTAACTTCGATAGAGAGAGAGAGTTTGAGCTTGTATTCAATTTGGAGTCGAACTTAAGTGAGCTTCTAATCCACTTGGAATTTGAGACTTTGTTCAATTTAGAGTTAGAGAGGCTTGAACATAAGTTCGAGCCTTTTAAGTTCAACACCCTCTTGGATCCAAAAGAACCAAGAGGCTGGAACTCAAGTTCAAGCCTCTGAATCATATGAAGTTCGAGATTGTTTTGTCACATGATATGAGGCTCAAACTCAAGTTTGAGCCTCTCAGGTTCTCCAAGAAATAGACTGATATTTTTGACTCAAATCTACAAGACCTAAGCCTCCAAATCATATCAATTTGAGCCTTTTAGGTTCTCCAAGAAGACTAATATCTTCTTGCATCTACAAGAGCTAAGCCTCTGAATCATATCAAGTTGAGTCTATTGGGGCAAATGAAATGAAGCTCAAACTTTTTCAGCTTTTCCAAAAGTTGTTTGAACTTAGCCTCTTAAATCACACATCCAAAAGAGCTAATAGGCTTGAACTTAAGTTCGAGCCTTTGAATAGCAAGATGATCAAAAGCTGAACAAAAAATTAAGCCTCTGAAAGATGAACAAAAGATGGTGGATCTTAAGTTCGAGCCTCTTAACTCTTGCAAGAGATATCCGGGTCGAACTTAACTTTGAGCCTTTGAATCATATCAAGTTTCTCTTCACATGGCCCATGAGTTTTGAGTCTGTTGTGTCACATAATATGAGGCTCAAACTTAAGTTCGAGTGTTTTAATCGTATCATGTTTCAGTCTATTGAGTTAGATGATATGAGGCTCGAACTTAGTTCAAGCCTCTTAGCTTTTCCAGCAATAAGAATATTTTTAGCTCAAATCTATTTCAAAATTTGAACAAAAAACGTTCGAACTTAAGTTTGAGCCTATTAAGTTGAACACTCTTGTATATCCAAAAGAACTAAGTGAAGGTGGAGCTTAGGTTTGGATGTCGATTGAAGTTGGAGTTTAAGATTCAATCTCTATTTAACTTGGAGTCGGAGAGGTTATAACTAAAATTTGAGCCTCTTTTCAATATCCAATTCGAAAGATTCGAGTTTAAGTTTGAGCCTCTATTTAATTTGCAACTAGAGAGGCTTTAACTTAAGTTCCATTCTTTATTCAACTTAGAGTGAAAGACGAGGAAAACTAACGCTTGAGAGTCAAACGGACAAGAATTTAAGTTTGGGAGTTAGAGCAGCTTGAACCTAAGTTTCAGTTCCCATTTAATGTAGATTTAGAACCAAACTTAAGTTTGAGCCTCTAATCAACTTTGAATAAGATAAGTTCATTTATAGCAAAACCTCTATTCAATGTACATTTAGTGAAGCTGAAATGTAAGTTGAGTTTAAAATTGAATCTCTATTGAACTTAGAGTTGAAGAGGCTCAAACTCAAGTTTGAACCTCTATTCAATGTGCAGTTTGAAAGGCTCAAACTTAAATTTGAAGCTCTATTCAATGTGCAATTTCAGAGGCTCGAACTTAAGTTTGAGCCTCTATTCAATTTGGAATTTGAGAAGCTCAAAATTAAGTTTGAGAGTCAGAAAGGATTCAACTTGAACTTGAGTTTCAATTCAACTTGGAGATAGAGAGAGATTGAGCCTATATTCAATTTGAGTCGAACTTAAGTGAGCCTCTATTCAACTTTGAGTAATGTAATTTTCCAACATAAAGTGGAACCTCTATTCAACTAAAGTCAGTATTGTACACATAAAAATACACACATACAAAGATAAACATTACAACATTTTAGGGTTACATTTTAGTTTGAACCTCTATTTAACTTGGATTTTGAGCCTCTATTCAATATGGAGTCGAACTTAAGTTTGAGCTTCTATTCAACTTTGAAAAAGAGAGGTTCAAATTTATAGTGGAACCTCTATTTAACTTCAATTCAATGAAGCTATAACTTAAGTTTGGATGTCGATTGAAGTTGGAGTTTAAGATTCAATCTCTGTTGAAGTCGGACAGCCTTGAAGTTAAGTTTGAGCCTCTATTCAATATGCAATTTAAAAGGTTTCGAATTTAAGTTTGAGTCTAAATTCATTTGGGAGCTAGAGAGGCTTGAACTTAAGTTCGATTCTTTATTCCCATTTAACTTAGATTTAGATTCAAACTTATAGTAGGATGTTGGTTCAAGTTAGAGTTTAAGATTCAACTCTCTCGAACTTAGAGTTTGATAGCCTATATCCAATGTGGAATCAAAGAAGCTTGACTTTAAGTATTCAATTTGGAGTTAGACAAAATCGAACTTAAATTTGGATCTTTTATCAATTTAGAATCAAATTGGTTCAAACTTTAGTTTGAGTCTCTACTCAACTTGGAGTCAAAGAATCTTGAACTTAAATTTGAGCCTCTTTTCAAGTTCTACTTAAGGTGGAGCTTTATTCAACTTGAATTCAGTTAGGGTCAAATATAAGTTTGAGAGGCTATTTAAATTGTAGTAAAAAAAAGGGTTGAACTTAGGGTTCAACCTCTAGTAAACTTCGAATCAAAGATGGTTTGAATGCCTCTTAACATGCTAGCATCAAAATGAAGTTAGACATTTTTATTCTTGTAGTTTCCTTGATTTTTGACCACACTCAAAGTTAAGTCCAATTAGTGAATGTTTGTATATGCAAATATGGATTATTTTTTGTGGAAATGATGTTTGTGTTCTAGTTTTAATTCAATTTATTATTTTTACAATAATTATTGAAAGAATGATCAATTGAATAGCATTGTTAATTTCTCATTTATTCTTTGTACAGGCAAAAACAAGATGGCAACAAAGCACATTATATCTAGTCAACTGGAAGAAAGAGAAAAGTGGAAAGGAAAGAGAGTCATCTTGTTGGATCATCAAAAGCATGAAAGATATGCAACTGCTATTGTTTTATTGGTAAATCCATGGGATGCTATAAATTGCAAAGAGTTGGGAGAAAGTTTCCTAGGTGTTATTATGGATGAAATTGTGGATCCATCAACTTTGGATTCAACTTTTAAATTGGTGAGTTGTCCTATACTCCATATCATTACAGAAGATGGTGAGCCTATGATACAAAAATTAGGCTTTAACTCATTGTATGGCATTGAAGATGATCATTGCAATGGTATTGAGGATGTGGATCTTGAAGCTGGAGAGAATCCAAATTTTTTCTTTACGTCATCATACAACATCGACGATGATAATTGCAATGGTATTGAGGATGTAGATATTGAGAAGAAGTATTCTCATGCTATTGATATTTAACATTGTTTTGATGATATACAAGTTTTTTCTCCTCTTCGAATGGAATCAGATCAACAACAGGATTTTCATATGGAAAATAGTAATTGTGGATATTTTGAAGTGAACCAGAAAAAAAGAAATTAGATCCACAAGATTAGAAAAAGTACTACACTGAATCCTAATAAGAGATGCTCATTTTAGGGAATTCAGATGGATTCAGTGCATGATTGTTGTGAACAGAGATGTTGTCAAGTAGCTAGTAGGGCTAAAATAATGGATGCAAGATTAAACTTTTGGGGAAAATGCTATTCAGATAGATGCAAATATGTATTGGATTGCATGAATATGGTCTACAAAGGTAGTTGTGTGAACTCAAGTCATCGTTTGAGTTTTAATTTCATGTTTGATGCAAAAGAAGTATGTATCAAGGCATGGTATTTAATTCATGGTATTGGAAAGAGCTCATTTTATAGGCTATGGGAAAAGTTTTTACTTGGTCAAAAGGTATCCATTCATGGGAATAATGGAATACTTAGAAAAAGTATCAAACATGTAGAAACAGCAAAAGCTTTGATACATGATTTCATTGATAATAATGCAGATCAAATGCCACATAAGTTGAGAACATGTATTGATGGTTCTTGTGAAACACAAAGAGTCCTTCCATCACATTATAAATAAGTGGATATTATTGGAGAGGTGAATATGACATTAGAGAGTTTGGGATATAATAAATTATGTCAACCAACATTTTTAAGAATGTGGAATATAGAATTTAGAACAGTTTATTTATCAAAGTCAAGTACCGTTTCCAAATGTGACTTTTGTACAGGAATAAAAGCAAAATTACAATCTACTAAAAACCATGAAGAACGTGCAAGATATTTAGCACAGAGAAGATCTCATATGCTACGTCAAATGAGTTGTAAGAAATCTATGCTATTCTTGGAGAGTTTCCTCATAATTATTTCCAAATAAATATTTATGCATTATTCATGATAAAATGGATCAAAGTAAAAGAGCTATACCACAGAGTAGACTAGTTCCAAAATCTCTCAATGGCATCGAGAGATTACCAATATCTTTAACACGAATGCTTATTCATGGACATGGACAATGTGCTTATGGTCATTTTGGTTTAGGATTATGGCCCGGTGATCCAAATTTCACAATTGCATCTATTTCAATGTGTTTAAGAAACTTAGAAAAAAAAGATAGTCAGTTGTATGGAGATTTGGGATTGAAGAGTTCTGGTGTGAATTACACAAAGAGTCTATTTGGTTCTTTGTTGTGGCCTGATGCACTTTATCATCATATGGATGTATTAAAGGAGCAAATTTTATATGAAAATGTAATACAATGTAATATCACATGTGAAAATTAAAGTAATTCATTCAAGGAATTACCTAGAACATTATTTTTGCAACTTGATAATTGTGGTTCAGAAAATAAGAATCGCTATGTCTTTGCATATTTGTCTTTGTTGGTTGCTAATGGGATATCTGATATGGTGCAACTTTAATTCCTTATGGTTGGACATACACATGAGGATATTGATGCTTTATTTAGTTACTTTTCAGAAGAGCTAAGAAAACAATCTATTTTCAGTTTTCCACATCTTATGAGAATTTTTAATGAATGTTGGAGCATGCATCTGACACCTTTTCTTATACAAAAAGTACCAGATTTCAAAAATTTTATCATAGGGTACTTAAATGATGGAGCAGATACTCTTGTTGGGCATTCGAAACCATTGTAGTTCAGATTCTACATGAGTCAAGGAGTACCCTTGATGCAATATAAATTGCATCCAAAAAATATTGATTGGTTACCTGCAAATGGTATAGAGCTATGGAAGAAAAATGAAGATGGCATATCGAAGCTTCTTGAAGGCGTTCCAAAATTATTGCCACCTAGTGAGTATGTGAAGGATAATGAAAGGGTCATGGAAGGACTTTTGAGATATGTCAATTGGTGGAAAATGCATCTGGAAGAGAAGGGGGATAACTCAGATTATGGAAAGTGGATTAATCCGGTACTTACTTATTGGGAAAACCTTATGGAGGTTTTGAAATCTCAAATAATATGGAAAGATACATTTTATCATGATTTTTGGCCAAAAAGTGGATGCAAAACATTTGGATCTTAAAATCTTGTGCAAGATAATACATTTGATAATGAAGATACACATGAAAATGATGGTCACTTTTGTGGTCCATTGCATAACAAACCAGCAAAATAATTCGATCCATGCCTTGATGTGAGAAAAGGAGACTTCATTCTCATAGAACCATGTGATGTAATGTACCCTGTGTGGCTTGGCATGGTGGAAACTGAAGTTAATCAAACTAGAGAATCGGAAAAATATCTTAAGGTTCAGATACAATATTGGATACCTATTTCAAAAAGGAAAAAAAAATAGAAATGGTTTATAGAAATTCTTTTGAGTTTTTTGGATTTTTCTAGAATTTATATGAATTTGTTTCCCTAGTTTTTAGGTATTTTCATAAAACTGAAAAAACAAAGACCCTCCCCGGTTTTTTATTCTTATTTAAAAAAACCTTCTCCCTCAACCCCTTCTCTAGATCTTCTCTCTCTTCCTCTATCTATCTTCTCTCTATCTTCTCTCTCTACCTATATCTATCTCTCGCTACTCTCTCTCTATCTCTCTCTACCTTTCTCTTCTCCTCTCTCTACCTCTCTCTGACTTCTCTCCCCTCTATTCCTTCTCTCTCTTTCCTCCCCCTCCTACTGCCTCCTCCCTCCTCTCCCCTACCTTCCCCACCTGCCTCTCGGCACAACCCCCCTCCCCGCCCTCCCCCCCTGCACAACCCCCCCCCCCTCCCCTCTCCCCCTTTATTTCACACGTGGTCCACATGGTCCATTCCCTCTTTATTTTTCCCTCATGTTTCATATTTTCCATTGTAGCCTCCATGTTTTTACATTTTTTTCCCTATCTAGAGCCCTAGGTCATCCTCCCTACTCCTACCTTTAGACCTAAATAGAGCCCTACCCTCCTCCATGCCTTATCTTTCTTAGCCCATCAACCCTCCCTAATGTTTCCTTCCTCACCTCCATTATCGAGCTTCTTCTTCAATGAGCTAGTGTCGAATTTAGGTTATTCACTTGTGATTGTCCTTTCATGCTCCTGGTGGACTTGCTAGTTGCTCATATGTCATTTTGAAAGTTTTACAAAATAGGTGTCGAGATGATCCCTTTCTGATCATGGTTTTGCTATTAGCTTTCTAGGATAGAGAGCCCATTAGGTGATGGACAAGTGTTGATCTAGTCAAAGGTCAAGGTGGTCAACTAGGGCACTAGTGAAAGGTCAACATGATGACTTTTCAAGTGATGCGGAGGTGGTCCAAAAGTGAAAATGGTTGGAAAGGTGGTGGAGAGGTAGTGGATAAACTATTTGTTCACAATGGTTATGGATTTGTAGAAAGTTTTATGCATGTTGCAACTTATCTTTCTTTAACGTTTTAAAGATTTTAAAGTGTTTTGAAGGTTTAGGTGAACCCATCCTTGATGCACACATTTTATAGAATTCAAGGTCAAAAGTGAAGGCATATGAAGAGGAAGCGGTACGCAAAAGTGTATGTATGGTCCCCATTTAATTTTTTTTTTTGCTCCTAAAGTCATTATAAGACAAAGTAGGGAGTTGTTGGCTTTACACATTTAGTTATTCTTGGTATATCAAAGTGAGCACAAAGATACACTATCAGTAAGAGGTGACATACATAAGTGGAATTGACACTCACAACAAGGAATTAGCATTCTTGGAGATAGACTAAGAAACAAATAGCATAGTCTACACTAGGAGAGAAGGGTAAGAGATAGTGAACCATTGCAATGCAGAGCCAAGAGAAAGACGTGTGCAAGGAACATGATCAAGTGTGTAGAGAGAGAGAGTGTAGATAACCATTGAGGAATGCAATGAAGGTGCCACAAGGTACCATTGAGGAGCTATTTTCTATTGACAAAAGGTGTCCTTTCCTCCCGTCCTATTAGAAGCTTGAATGTAGGGTATGCACAAGAGCAAGCTACTAGAGAGGATGGAGGTCCAATATAGAGAAGATTGGTGGTGCAAGGAACTTTGGTATCTTGTAAACTTTTATGTGTGTACTTTTTGGGGTTAAGCACTCTATGCAAAGAACATTTGGTCTTGTTCTAGACATCACCATTGTTTTTTCTATTGTAATCAATATACAAAAGCTTTCTGTGCTCATGTTTTACGTCTTCTTTTTCTTCCTTCTCCTACAAATACTTAAGTCCCATTTCGCAAAAGAATCCCTCAACACTATGTAAACAAGAATTTTAGTAACCAAGAAATATACAAAAAAAGGAGATTAGGAAGCGCAACGTAGGGTGATAAAATTATCCATTTAATTTTATTTGGGATAATGTCCAAGAACCATGTCAAAAGAGAAAACATCAATCTTAGGAATTTCATGGTTCTTGTTTGGATAGATCGAAAGATGGAAATGTCAGTTTTTTATTTCAAAACCAAGTAGTGTATGTTTTATAAGCAAAGATTTGCACTTCAAGATGAAATTCTCGTCCGGAATTATTTCTTGCACAACCATGCTCTAATGGCCAAACTCATTGGAAGGCAAGCATGCGAACACTCAGGTGTGTGAAAGAATGATTATGGTATTTTTTATGAAGAAAGAACATCTCTCGTCGGATACTACAACTCAAATTGGGCATGAGATATTTATACTGGAAAATAAGTTTCTAGATTATGATTTTCTTAAGGATTAGGGATTTTCTCTTGGATGAATAAGAAGCAACGAAATCTAGCATTACCTTCTACTAAAGCTAAGTACAAACCTACATGTGTAGTAGAATGTGAAGCAGTATGGTTGAGGAGCATTCTATAGCACATAGGAATGTAAGGATAGGAGGCTACAAAGTTGAAGTGTGATAACCAAATATGCATAGCCATAGCCAAGAATCATGTTTTCCATGCATGTACCAAGCACATAGAAATTTAGTATCACTATGTGCATGAGTTGTTTGAGGATGGGGATGTGGAGATAAGATTTTGTCCAGCTGAAGTTAAGATCTTGGGAGAGAGAAACTTCATCGACACTTTCGAAAGCTTGGCATTGGGGCAAGGAGGTAGTTCACCATAGGGTGGACATTGAGAGGGTGTTAGATATGCTCAATACTCCACCCTCAAGTGACCATAAATGATCCAGGATGCTATATGTTGTAAGGCCCTCATTATGAGGAGAAGCCGTTGTGAGAGGGCAAAAATTTGTGGAGCCCTAACATCCAAGTTAGATGAGATCTATGTGTGACCATTGATGGTAATTGATGATCTTTGTGAGCTAAGCCATTAGGTGAGGTAGGGCATAAACTTTTGGGCCATTGAGTTTCCATTCAAGGCAAACATAAAGGCCTTCTGGTACCACACAAATTTCCTATAGCACCTTAATGGGGGGAGCGCAAAGAGGGCTTGCTCCCTTCTATGGTGTCCCCCTGGTTGTACGATAGGACTCTCGTCGTGAAGATATTATCGGATTGTATATTTTGCGAACTATTTTGTATCTCTTGACTACATTTATCTATAATGACTTCCTTTGTAAAGACTATATAAGTATGGCCTAGGTTGAACATTACAGAGTATTGCACACTAGTAATCCCTTTGAATCTACCTATATCACCATCTATCCTCCACATGGGTGGGCATTACCATAATTGTAGCTTCATTACTCTTGGAACTTTAAGAATTTTAGTTCTCTATCTCTCAATCTGTGTATATCTTTGTCCACATTTTTCTCTGACTTTTGTGTACTAGTCTATTCGGTTGTGCTATTATTTTCTTACATATACTTATACATATCCTTTTTCAACTAGACATGCTTTATATCTCTCTATTGAACCATCACTTTTGCATATCACATTGTACACTAACTTACATCCAATAGCTTTCTCATTTGGTGGAAATTTTACTAATTCCCAAGTATCATTCTTCTTCAATGCATTCATGTCATCCTCCGTTGCTTTGCACCAATCTTCATTTTGGGACACATTAGGAATTTTTTTTGGTTCATCGTGCTTGATTATCTCTATCATTTATGCATAATGAAGCTTCATTGAATTATTTTATACGCTAAATCCATCCATAGGATTCTTTACTCTTGTAGATTATCTCAAATAATTTTCTTTATCTAATTTTGAACGTGTCTCTTTTCTTGCATGTGGAGGAACATATTATTCCTTATTATTTTGCAACATCCCAAGCGAAACTATCTCTTCATCAATGTCTAAATCACACATGTACTCTCTCATCTTCTCTTTCCCTTTCTCCTTTCTCCTTGCATAGTCTTTTGCATTTTTACTCCATGATGTTTCAGGCATGGGAAACTCACATGAATCATAATCTTGGATTTCTTCATGATTGAAATGTCTATCACTTGTTTTTGGTTCATCATGAATATTATGAATAGCATCATCCATATCATTCTCTCTCACAACCATATCTTTGTATGCATACCATGAGGCATTCTCATCAAATATAGCATCTTTGCTCACTATACATTCTTCTTTATATGATTATAGTATCTTTATCCTTTCTTCTCTTTTTAGTATCCAAAAAATATGCACTTTTCTAATTTAAGCTCAACTTTGTGTCTCAATTGACTAGTTATGTAGGCATAGAAAATACTGTCAAATATTTATAAATAGTTCATATTTGGTTTACCCTTCCATAGACTCTTATAAGGAGTCAAATCATGAGCCATACCTATTGGAGCTCTATTTATGACATGTACAACCACGTGACCTGTTTCTTTCCAAAATATATATGACATGCTCTTTTCATTGAGCATGGCTCTAGATACTTCTATAATCACACTATCCTTGCATTCTACAACACCATTTTTTTGTCATGTTTATCTACAAGATATTTTTCTTTTGATTCCATGATCACCATAATATTGATTGAATTCCTTTGAAATATATTGTCCTTCTTAATATGATTGTAAGCATTTAATGTACATGCCCGATTTCTTCTTAACCATATTCTTGAATTTGATAAAGCATTCTAAAACTTCACTCTTATGGAGCTTGAGAAAATATATTCAAGTGTATTGGCTATATTCCTCATTAAACATCAACAAATAAAGTTATCCACCAATGGATTTTGTTCTAGCATAACCAACTACATCACTATGAATCAACTCTAAAGCTCTCATTCTATGCAGTTCTCTTCTTGGAAACTTCATACGCTGATGTTTTCCAAATGCACATGCTTCATAGTGAAAAAGTTTAAATGATCATTCAAACACCACGTACTTATGCTTTCTTCTCCATAGACTTAATTTTTTGGAAATTTATATGATAAATTCTCTTATTCCACAATTTAGCTATGTTAGAGTGCACATCATTCTTAGAATACATATTCTAATAAAGAAGTGTTCCCATATTGAATTTTAACAATCTACCCATTTTCTTTCCATGAATAAAGTTTTTTCCTCTTTTATCATACTTAAAATCATGGATCAAACAACCATGCTTATTAAAGATCACTTTCATATCTTGATTTGCAAGCTCATCAACTCAAACCAAGTTCTTTGTAATATTAGCTATATATAAAACATTACTTCTGTTGATATATTTAGGTAATGATGTGTGTGAACACTCTAGGACTGCCGGGGCACTTTTTTCCCTCTTTAGGAGGTTTTTTTCCCTCGGCTTGTATATACGCCTATTGCCCTAATGGGCTACTTATCCTTGTACATTCTCTAGTAATACATTCAGTATTGTGTGTTTGTGATCCAAGCTTCTTCTTCTTCCTTGTGCTGTTCGCGTGCTTCCGCAGACGTCTATCTCCAACAATTGGTATCAGAGCAGGTCGTCGCTTCTTCTAGGGTGCCGTCGACACTCCTCTGTTTGCAGTCTCAAATTCGCACGAAATTTGGTGAGCATACTCAAGGTGTTTCCGAGATCAAAACATCTTTGCTTTGTGGTGCCGAAATCGCGATCTAAGCTCGTTTCGGCCTCCGAATGCACTATTGCAGTGCTTGTGCAGGCTATTTCATCCTTTTGTTCCAAAGGTATATACCAGCTTCTGTTCGCCAGTTTAAGCGTCTCGAAGTCTGCTATAGGTCTAGCAGAACTCGTCTGGGCAGTTCCATTCAGCTTTTTGAGATACAGTCAATTTTTTGCATCAAGGTATTTTAGTCACCGGCCATGGCTGAAAGCAGTGATGTATTCCGTATGTTGGCTGTTGAGAATAAGTTGGATGGTACCAACTACCCATTATGGGCTTATATGATGCAACATGTACTGGTTGCAAAAGGATTGTGGAACATTGTGCACGGTGTTGAAAGACATTCTCTTACACCTGTAACGACAGGTACTGCAAATATAGGTGTTGGAGCTTATGAAGATCGTGTCTAAGATGATATTCCACAGATTCCTGTTCGTGCTGCTGCTTTTGTTGCACCTACTGCAGAGCAGATTTGTTGGGATGGCAGAGATGCCCAGGCACATGCATTGATAGCTTTGTCTATCAAACGTGCCATTATTCCTCACATTCGCTCTTGCACAACAGCAAAGGATGCTTGGGATACACTTACTACTTTGTACCAGGCTAGGAATGAGGCTCGTGTTGCTTACCTCGGAAAACAGTTGGAGAGTGAGCACATGAATGAAGGTGATTCTATGGACAGTTTTCTTACAAAGATCAAAGACCTGAAGAAACAATTGATTTCTGCTGATGAGGTTATACCAGATAGCTCACTTGTGCAGACCGTTCTGAATGGTCTTCCTGATTCATATCAGAGTTTTGCCTCTACTCTTTGGTTGATGATGAAAGGCAATCCGAATGCCTTGTCATTTGAGGAATTAGTCTTTGTTCTGTTGCACGAAGATCAGTCCAGGCAGAACAGGTCCATTATGGGTGTTGCAGATCAAGCTTTCCTCCCTAGTCAGAAGGGCAAAGGAAAATGGAGCTCTTCTACTAGTAAGCAGAAATCTGCAAATGCTGCACAATCAAAGAACCAGGATAAAGATGAGAAGAAATCAGAAAAGCAGAAATTGTTCTGCAAGTACTGTAAAGGAAATGATCATATTATAAAGAACTATCCAAAACTGGCTGCTAAAGAGGCAAAGAAGAAAGAGGCTGGAATGGTTGTTGCAGAGGCCTCTACACCAAAAACAGAGTCTGCAAATCTTGTGCAAGAAGAAGAATGGGCGTTTACTACTGTCTGCAGTTTTGACCCATCTTCTCATGATCACTGCATGTCTGCAGTAGACTCAGATGTTTGGTACTTTGACAGTGGAGTGACCAAACATATTACCTTGCAGCGCAGTTTTTTGTCTTCACTTGAGCCTGCCCCTACAGGGAATACTGTCACATGTGCCAATAACTCCTCTTATCCTGTTATGGGAGTTGGTAAGATCATTCTGACTACTGCTGATGGTAGTTCTTTCACTTTGTCAGATGCTTTATTTGTGCCAGGGATCAAAAAGAACCTGTTATCAGTTTCTACATTAGCCAAGATTGGCTTGGTTGTGAAATTTGTTGATGACAGGTGTACAGTCCATGATCTCTCAAATGGTGATGTGATTATTGCTTCTGGCATCTTATGTCATGGGTTGTATAAGCTCATAGACTATGAAAGATCTGTGAATGATTCGGCATGTGTAGTTCATGATTCTCAGGCTATGTCAGATGCAAAGCTTTGGCATGCATGCTTTGGTCATCTGAATTTTGCTAGTTTGTGTTGGCAGTAGCCTTGGTACATCAGGACCTACAAGACGTGAAAGTCAAAGAAGGGAGTCAGAGCGAAGGGACAGCACAAGCGAGCGAAGGGACAGCACAAGCAAACAGGGCAGTCAAAGAAGATCTGGCAAGTAGGCCAATATTTTTTCAAGACATTAATGCAAATCAGAGAGATGGACATGCAGGGAAGAAGAGCAAGTAGGGAGCTTGAAGATATGTATGGCAGATCACTAGAAGAAATCCCTACAACAACAGTGATTTTTATCACTAATAATCATTGTAAATCTCATTTCACATTTTTGTAGCTCCATTTTGAGCAAGCCAAGGAGTCCTTGAGCTTGAGGAGCCTTAGAAGTAGTTGCGTACCAATTTTCATAATTTTTAGATCTCGTTTGAGCCCCCAAATAAGCCCTGGAACCTAATTTTTAACTAGGCCGGACACTAGGTCTGGACAGGGCCAAAAGCTAGTCAAAAACTATAAAAGGAGCTAGAGAGCTCATTTTTGAGGTTGGATTGTAATTGAAACGAACTTGTAAGAGCATTTGGAAAGTAATCTAAAAGCTCCATTGATTCTCACTCTTTGTCTTACCGTGTGTGCGCGTGTGTGTGTATGTGTGTGCATGCTAGTGTGCTTCTCACTCACGCACTTGTGCCGCCACTTGCTCGAGGTCTTCATACCATCCTCACGTCTTCCCGGATTGACATTAAAGGAGGTGCTACTCATCACTGAGCTACACCAAATTTTGGCGCCGTTGCCGGGGATCGAGCTTTGAGGACGAGCGTGTGATGGTAAGACGTAGAGTTGACGCGTTGGAGTTGTAGGTATTTTCTTCACTTTCATCGATTTTCTTTTACTTTCTTCACCATCTTCATCACCATCATCATCATCACCATCTCCCACGTCCATCTCCATCATCGCGAAAATTTCAGTTTTTTGACTATATCCCCATCTCCACCTCATTTCCCTCATTTCACTTGTGAGAGAGAGCGAGAGAGCGAATTTGCATGTGCTGTTTGTTGCATGTTTTGTGAGCTTTCTGCAGGTACAGGCCGCATCATCATCCCCAGCACCCTGCGCAGGTACGGAAATCTGAGTAACTGTCTGTGTGTCGCCGAGCTCTGTCAATCGCGACCGACTGAAAACTTGCTCTAATTGCTAAACAAAGTGCATATCCATGACCTACAGGCCTAGATCTTCCCAAAAATGTGTTTAGTTTTCTGAAATTCCACAGATTTCTGTCAATCGCGATCGCTCTGTCAATCGCGATCGACAAACCACCACGGACAGATCTGTCAATCGCGATCGACACGTCAATCGCGACCGACAGCCTACGACGGCTCTGGCAATCGCGACCGACAGAGTCAACGACCGATTGACCATGACCAACTGACCATACGCGTGACACGTGTCAATCGCGATCGACTCATCAATCGCGACCGACACAGTCAACGACGGTTTGACCACGACGGACAGACCACGACGGCTCTGTCAATCGCGACCGACACGGTCAACGACTGTTTGACCACGATCGACAGACCCTCGCGACCGACCTGTCAATCGCGATCGACTCATCAATTGCGACCGACAGAGTCAACGACGCTTTGACCACGATTGATTGACTTTTCGGCCACGTGTCAATCGCGACTGACCAGTCAATCGCGACTGACAGCCACGACGGACCTGTCAATCGCGATCGACACGTCGATCGCGACTGACCTGTCAATCGCGACCGACAGACTTTGCGAACGCGTTAGAAGGGCAAATTAGGTCAAATTTTCAAGGCAAAGTGATTGGTCTAAATTGTGATTAAGTGTGGGACAAACTCTAGGGTGTAGTATTGCATTGTTAGGCCGTGCCACAAGCTACTCGAGTATTCCTGTTTGACTGTTAGCTTGTATTGAATCCTGATTTAACTCCCTAAACCCTGAACAGTCCTAACTTTTTCATACGAAATCCAATTTTTGTGCTCTTGGGCTTGTTGGAAAGCTCGTGGCATATACTACGCGCCCTCAACTGTTTTTTATAAAGATAATGCATTGATTTTCAGAGAGGGTATTTTGAAGTTGACCATACCCAGGGGACTCAAAGTCAGGGGTCTTTAGAATTATTTTCCTAAAAAGTCACAATGCAAATATGTGTATATGTTACATGAATGAAAGTTGTGGGTTGTGTCCTTGAATCTAAGCATCGAGCTAACCGTGGGACTTTTATAGGTCCATTGAGAGCAACAGAGAGCGTACCAAGCAAGGTTTCTTTGCAAGCTTGAGAACCGGGTTCTTGAGCACCAGAAAGCAAGGGATCAACAAGTAAGGTTGGATTATTCTCAACTCCCTCTGTCATTTCCTAGCTCAAGCTAAGAACGAGTAGAGACAGGAGTAAGCCAGGGCGACGATAGGCAGTTATCAAGTTGAAGACTACCTAAAAAACTCAAGTTCAAGTAAAAACATAATCTCTGTACTGTCGATAACCTAAAGGAAAAGAACCTAACGTGGAACGATCAACCTAAAGTACGAAGAACATTCAAGTGTTCCTGACGACGGGATATCAGACAAGACCATAAACACAATAACTAACTAAAAAGAATCAAGTAACTGGTACCAATTGATTGGCAACGAGGTTGTACTCTGAAAAAAAAAAAATTTGGGATAATCAGTTAGGCATATGAACCTTCGATCAGGACGACACCTAGCAAGGGAGAGACAAAGCCTTAGGTCTTCAGAGGCTAGTGTCAATCACACTGCAAGGTCTTGGGCCCAGCAGTTGAGCCACCACTCATACTACCCTAGCTCTGAGACCAGTGAGTCAGAAATGTCTTAAGGCATGGACAGACCTACGGGAAGTTCAGGAGTGCCTTATTTGTACAGGGTAGAAGGCCCTTACAAAACACAGCTGGAATATCTTAGGACCAACCGACTAGGTGCTAGCATCTATGAGGACGGCCTAGGAAGATCCGTGGTCCAGATTAAAAACCATGACCAATCCATAGGACTAGAACACCCAGCTGTCAAGTTTGAAAATGGTGCATACCTGGACAAAGAAGGAACTATATATGTTGTCACTAGTCACCCTGATAGGACAGATGAATTTGGAAATGTAATCTCAGAAGCGGACTTAGGCGACTTGGAACAAGGAAATATGGGAGTAGAACCTAGAACCCCTCGAGGTAAATCAGTTCTCACTAGGATTATCACACCTGAGTGGGTACCCCAGGACAACAAGAGCATAGAATTGCTCCTCAATCGGGAAACTGATGAAGCCTTTTGGAGGTATAAATCCAATCAGCCAACTGATATAGGAAATATCATGATCTATGAGCTTAAGGATCCGGATAGCCCAGGCAGAGTGACCTACTTAGATCATGCTTCAGAACGGATCTTTGTGGTGACAGAAAATGATAGGCATGCCTACACTTGGAAGGGTGAATTCATTTTCCCCCAACCAAGATCAAATGTATCCTATGGTCACCCTGGGGCTGGAACTTCCCAAGCTCATGGTACACAAAGAGATAGAAGTAGGGATAAACCAGAAGTAAGTTTCGCCAACCCTGTGGGCAGAGAAAGAACGAGAACAGAGACGAATAGGGTAGAACCTGAGATGCATAGAGCCCACAGGAACCAAAGAAATGTAGATGGATTCCCTCTGCCGAGACCTAGAGAGCACGCAAGAACTTTGAGACCCACCCAGCTAGTTAAGTCCATGAAGAATTACTTTGACGGCACAGGAGATCCCTATGATCATGTGGCGGAATTCAAGCAAGTCTTGAGAGCTGAACAGGTTGAGGATCTGTTCACGCAGTACAATGCTTTCGGTCTAACCCTTAGGAACACAGCACTTACATGGTTTCAACCATTGGATGAGCGTCAGTTCAGGAGCATAGACCAACTCCTAGAGGCTTTCATTGTAGAGTTCTCTAAGAGTGGCATAAGACACAATACTTCCTCATTGATCCACAGCTTCAAGCAAACCCCTCAAGAGACTATGAGACTTGCAGGAAGAAGATTTAGGCAATACCTTGAAAGATGTCCTATTTCGGAGCTACCCACATCTGCTAAACAAGTAGCCTTATTCCTTGACGGATTGTTGAGTACGAAATTGAGATCCTATGTGTATCTGAAGGACCCTAGGACTATAGAAGAGTGTGTACGCATGTGCATTGACATTGAAGATAACCTAGGGGAAGAACTAGAGCTTTCCAAAATCTACAAAGATTCAGATAGTGCATCTAGTCACTCTTCCTCGCAGTCCACATCAATTGAGGAACTTGCCGAAAAGGTAGCTCAGAAATTAGGTGTATCAAGCAAACAATTCCCAAGGTTTGCCCCTGTGAAAAGATGCTATACATGCGGTGGTGACCATATGGCGAATGTCTGCCCTATTATGGCTCAACCCCAAGTAAACCCTAGTAGCCAGTACTGCACCATAGAACGGAGATACACCAATCACACCGCACAAGATTGCCCATACAACAAGCAGGCAGTGAGGCAACCCTACCCGCAGCCCTACCAACAAGGCAGATATCAAAACCAAAATCCACAATATGCTAGACCCCAACAAACCTACCAACCACAATATCAGGCCCAACAGAGACCCCAACCGGTACTAGCTCAACAGCCCCCAAACCCCGCTAACGTGATTCCAGTTAAGTATGCTGTTGCAGAAGAAAACCTGAATAGGGCCATAGTACCAGTAACCCCATTGATCTCAGAAAGTGACCCAAGTGATCATAGCTTTGATTCTACACATGTCGATAGTCCCCAGGCTTACTACATGCAGTCTCCAGAACACGGTGAGTCTTACTATAGTGAGGAACCAAGTGAACCTAGTTGGGAGTCAGATTACACGAACGTCATGTATGCAAACCCCAACCCCAGGCCTCAACCTAGGCAAGTAAGACCTCCATTCCCAAGAGGACCGTGCTACAGATGCCAAGGAGATCATCTCATCCGTGATTGTCCCTTACCCCCACCTACACAACCCCAGTCAGTGACTATCCAAGGTTTTTGCCAAGATTGTGGAAAAGAGCATCTTTTACAAGATTGCCCCAAGAACCCCAATAATGTGCCAAAAATCACTCCGATCAATGTGATTGGTTTGGTTGTAGAGTCCTCAGGAAGCGTCACTTCCACTGCACCAGTGCAGGTAGTCACTAGAGCTCAGGCCTTGCAGCAAAACCAAGAGACAAACCAGGATAAGAACTCAGAGGCTAGTGAACCCGAGAGTATAACAAAGAAAAGGACTAGAGCATGGAAAGATAGTCGGGAAAGAATGAAAAGACAATGGGCTAAAAAGATGAGTGAACTTGAGGAAAGCATAAGAGAAACCAAAGCTAGGATAACTGAAATCACCTCTCAAATCCCCTCTCACAATACCCAGCCGCCACCCCTCCCATCTCCATCTGACCCACCACCTTCCCCACCACGTCATACGATTCCACCACCCCCTCGGGTAGGATCAGTATTAGCTGATCCCACTCCTGAAGACATAGACATGATGCTCAAAGCATATCAGGCCAGAATCCAAGAAGGGCCGAACGTCACGGATCATGCCAAGTGCTATCCTGGAGCTGACCTAGAGATAGAAAGAACCAAACTGTGCGCGAAAATGGTCGCATTGGCTCAGACTATGTTTGAAGCCAGTCGCCTTTTCAATTACTCGGGCTCAGCCAAAACGCAATTACACTTGGATGGATTCCTAGAGAAGTTAGAGGAAATAATTGCAAGATCTGCCAAGGAAGAAAAAAATCAAGAAAAAGATAAGGCAAGCAAAAACATGAATCATTCCCCATCGGAAGTGTATGTGGCTACTTCCACTAAACCAGACAACTTCCCCTCCTTAGAAAGAATAGAGAGGCCAATAGCACAGTCAGAAAAGGAACCTACCCCTCAACGAAAGGAAAGGGCGAGAGAACAGATAAGCAAGCCTCCTCAAGAAGCTTATCTCCCCCCCCAAAAGTCACAGGAGCCTCCCTCGAAAGCTTACGTACCTCCACAGGTAACCCACATTCCTTCCCAGAGAGTGTATGAGCCTACTCGGAAGAGTAACAGAATAAGCAATCCTCCCCAAGAAGCTTGTGCTCCAACCATTTATGAGAGCAAGGAGAGAGTCAACAATAGAATCAGCCCTCCTTCACAGGTTGCTTATGCGCCCAATTCTACGGAGCCAGACACTTCTTCTTCTATGAATCGGTTTGCACCAGACTTCCTACGAGAGATTCAAGAAGACAAATGGGATAACGAAAGCGAGGTTGCCCCTCCTTTTGAACTTGTGGACGATGCACCCGACCAATTCCCACAAGACATCCCATCTATTTACGGGGAACATGAGAGTACTTAGTCTCACGAGAGATTGGACTTTGAGTCTAATTCCATACAAGAGCTACCCCACTTCACAGGCCCATGGGAAGCAAAGTCCACATGTATGAGAGCACCCACAGTCATGGTAAGGAACGACGACTCAGTCATACCAAGGAACACGGGAGTAGTAATGAACACCAAGGTGCAACGCGATCTCACTTTGGAAGAACTGACCAAGGATAGACCAAACGTGCGAAAATATGTAGCCAGTCAGGTAGCTGAAGTTGCAAAACCTCGTTCCAAGGTAGGATCCCATAGGACAGTGCCAGAAATTCCCTTGGATAAGATAGGAGATATGTGTGAAGGTGAAGAAGGGAACACCTATCTTCCCATCACCTACCAAGAGTACACCACCAAGGCAATTTTGGACTCAGGTGCAGGAGTTGCAATTGCCACCACCTCCTTATGGAAGCGTTGGGGCAAGCCAGCACTCAGGCCAACGAGAATGAAATTGCAAATGGCAGATGGTCACATAGAGAGACCCCTAGGATTGCTAGAAGGAATAACTCTCACCACTTGTGGTGTCGAGTTTGAACATACCTTTGCCATATGTGATTTCAGCAAAAATCATGCCTATGAAATGATTTTAGGAAGACCATTCATGCGACAGTTGCAAGTGGTACAGGATTGGGGGACCAATTCTTTGTACCTGCAGCACTTAGGTGTTACAACCAAAGTCAATCTCAAGGATTATTCCCATAGAGATGTCCCTCCTATCCAATGGAATCCCATCCATAGAGCCAAAGATGATACAGAATCGGTGCATTCCATAGGGTCGGGATCCTCATGGATGCATGAAGATACTCACTTATGGATGTGCAAGGTAGCAGTAGAAGAAGAGAAGAGAGAGAAAGCCAGAGAGGTAGGTGCGAACGAAACTCATAGACCCATTCAAGACCCAGCCTATGCACCTATAGTCTTTCCAGATGAGGAGTTTGAACCCCATGGCTGGGCGGAAATTTTAGCAACAATGGACGTAGCCATCAATGAAGAACAATGGACACCTCACTGTGATGAGGATGGCTATGATATTTCAGTCTTCTCCATAGAGCCAATCATGGGAGAGGCAGTTTTAGAAGAATGTGAACCTAGCCCTGATGCATTTGAGGATGCAAGTGACTCCGATCTAGAGTCAATCATTATGGACCCACCATTTGCATCAGATGAAGAGTACTTCCATGAAGTAGAATTTCAACCCCAGAAGCATGGAGAAGTTACAAATGATGTAAGATTAGCAACGCATATGACCCCTAAGGAAGAAGGAAAGAAACGAAAGAAGAGAGAAGCCTTACCAGAAGAGGAGGAATCTTTGTTTGAGGTCCCAGAAAATTTTAAGAAGTACGAGATAGATGACAGGAGAGTCATGATAAGAATGCCTAAACGAGAAGCACAATCAGGAAAGGCCTATGATAACAAAGAAACTACTAAGAAAATAGTAGTGGCCATAGAAGAAGGAGAGGAGAGATGCACGTATATAGGCCATGACCTGACAGAAGAAGAAGAGTACGAATTGATAGCCTTGCTAAGAGAATAGAGAGATGTATTCGCTTGGAGTTACAAGGATTTGAAAGGTGTTGACCCTGATATATGCTCACACACCATTCCCATGACCTCAGATGCTAAACCCTCTAAGCAAAAGCCTTATACATATAACGATAACTATGCTGCTAAGATCAAGGAAGAGATAGATAGATTGGTTGAAGCTGGATTTATCTACGAAATTGAGCACACCGAATGGGTATCCCCCATCGTAGTGGTGCCCAAGAAGAATGGCAAGCTGCGTGTGTGCATTAACTTGAAAAAGGTTAATGCCGCCACGATTCGAGATAACTATCCGCTTCCCATCACAGAGCATCTCTTAGAAAGAGTGGCAGGCAAGGAAGTGTACAGCTTCCTTGATGGATTTTCGGGCTACAATCAAGTAGCCATAGCTCCAGAGGATCAGCATAAGACAGCCTTTGCCACAGAATGGGGCATTTTTGCTTTTAGAGTAATGCCATTTGGGCTTACCAATGCACCAGCTACCTTCCAGAGGCTGATGTGCCATGTGTTTAAGGAGTTCCTGAGGAAGAGTTTAGAAGTCTATGTTGATGACCTTTGTGCTCATTCCAATGTTAGACAAACCCATATTCCGGAACTCAGGCAAATCTTTGACAAATGTAGAGAGTACCAAGTCTGCCTGAACCCAGAAAAGTGCGTTTTTATGGTCAGGCAAGGCAAGATTCTAGGACACATAGTGTCAAAGAATGGCATATCTACTGACGAAGAGAAAGTGCGAGCCATAGCAGAGCTACCTAGGCCAAAGAATGTCAAGGAAGTACAAGCTTTCATGGGGCATTGCGGTTATTATCGACGATTCATACACATGTATGCTGTCATTGCAAAGCCCATGTACGGACTCTTGACAAACTTTGAGTGGACGGATGAATGTGAGAATTCCTTCCAAGAACTTAAACGAAGATTATGTTCAGCACCAATCTTGACCACACCAGATTGGAATAAGCCATTCCATGTTCATGTTGATGCATCCAATTACGCTATTGGATGTGTGCTTGCACAACCTACTGGTGAAGGTAATATGGATCTTCCAATTGCCTATGCCAGTAGACAATTGAATGCGGCTGAACGAAACTATACCACTACTGAGCGAGAAGGATTAGGCATGGTATATGCAGTTAAAAAGTTTAGACATTATTTGCTTGCAAATAAGTTTAAATTTTTTACGGACCATCAGGCATTGTTGTACTTAGTAAACAAGCCATGCAATACAGGTAGATTAGTAAGATGGTTTCTCTTACTAATGGAATATGACTTTGAGGTTGTGGTAAGAAAAGGTAGGACTCACTTGAGAGCAGATCATCTCTCTAGGCTCACATCTGGGGAAGCCCCACAAGGAGTGTCAGATGACCTTCCTGATGCTTACTTGTTTAATTTGGAGGTGGTGCCGCAGTGGGCTCAGCCATTGGTACCAGTCTTGACATACGGGCCCAACCATCCAGTGGTAAACACACGGAATAGAGAGATCGTAAAAGCCCAAAAGTATCACATCATGGCCGGGAGCATGTACAAGCACACAGATCAAGGGATCTTGGCTTGTTGCGTAGAAGAGGATGAGTACGCTAAATGGTTGCAATTAGCACATGTAGGTGCATTAGAGCAACACCATTCAAAACAACGAACTTTACAGACTCTAAAGAGATTCGGAGTGCACTGGCCCACTATGGAAGCGGATGTCCAGAAGTTGTGCAAGGAATGCCCAATCTGTTGCACTAAACCACCTGTGGAACATGCCACTCTCTATCAAGTATCCATTGTGCCAGATTGGAGTGAACCTCTAGTATCATTCTTGCGGACAAACACATTCCCCCCAGACATGACTCTAGCTAGGAAAAGGAGTTTAGAACAAGAAGCCCTGGATTATTCACTCATAGGTGATAATCTATATAGGCGCGGTAAAGATGGTTACCTGAGACTGTGTGTCCATGAAAGTGAGTATCTTAAGATCTTAGAAACTGCTCACCAAGGTGTAGCAGGAGGACACTTTGGACCAGATCGGGTGATCAAGGCAATTCTATTTGCGGGCTTCTGGTGGCCGACCCTTCACATGGATGCACATACCTATGTGAAACGGTGCGATGTATGTCAGAGGACTCAGTATCCTATACGCAAAGATGAGATGCCACTAAAACCTATGATGGGCGGACGAGCATTCTCTAAGTGGGGAATAGACTTCGTAGGTCCTATTAATCCCCCAGCTAAGGGTTCTCATGCGGAATACATCATTGTTGCAACAGATTATCTCACCAAGTGGGTAGAGGTAAAGGCTACGACAAAGAACGATGCTCAAACAACTGCCAAATTCTTGTTTGAGAATGTATTCACGAGATATGGGCTACCTATAGAGCTTGTAAGTGATAGAGGCACTCATTTCTTGAATGAAGTAATTGAAAATCTACTCCAAGAATTCTTGGTAATACACAAGAAGTCTGCCCCTTATCACCCTCAAGCTAATGGACAAGCTGAGAGCACTAATAAGATTTTATGCAATGTACTGACGAAATTAGTGAACACTAAACGCTCTGATTGGGACAAACAGCTACACCATGCTGTTTGGGCATACCGAGTGGCCTACAAAACGGTACTCCAAGCCACTCCCTTTCAGATGGTATTTGGCCAAAATGCTGTGTTACCCTTGGACTTCCTGATCCCAACATTGAGAGTAGCACAAGAGCACGAATGGACAGGTCATGAGCTCTCCTCTAGGATCTTTGACCTTGAACGATTAGGAGAAACAAGACTGAGAGCCGCTGCAGGGATATATGCAGCCAAGAAGAGACAGAAGGCATACTTTGATGCCCACGTGAAGGATAAAGGCTTGAAAACGGGAGATCTAGTCTTAGTCTATACACTGAAACAACACGCAAGGAAGCTAGAAAAGAGAGGCTACGGACCTATGATCATCAATAGGATCTCCACAAGTGGAGCAGTACAATTGGCCACATTAGAGGGTGATATTCTCCCTAACTATATTAGCGGATGCAGAGTCAAGTTGTACCAGGAACCCCTCACGGAGGAAATGCTCAGCCGACTCAACACTGCTAAGAAACGCAAAGAGGAAGAAAAGAGAATTAGAGAAGAAGCTCAAGCAGAGGCTTTAGAACGCATCAGAAGGATGAAATTACGAAGGCAAGGTAGAGATCAGCCTGGAGCGAATGACTATGCAGACCAAGGATTTCCCATAGCCATGTGTGAAGTTGCAGGAACAAGCTCGAATAGAATAATTGATAGACGTCCTTTCATAACCATAGACATAGGACAAGGAAAGAGTACAAGGACCGTAAGAGCCTTGATTGACTCAGGTGCTGCCACTAGCGCTGTTAAGTTGTCTTACTGTCAAGAGTTACAGTTAACTGTCCATCCTGTGGAAGCATACCTCATAGGATTGGGAGGCGTGGAAACCCCTTGCATGGGCGAGGTGGAACTTCCCCTCTACATTCACGAGGAGGCAATGACCGTTAAAGTACTAGTGTGTCAGGATGAGGATCTCACTGAACCTCTTGTCCTGGGTCAAGATTGGATTTATGACCAAGCAGTCAATCTAAACCTAAGAAGTGGACTTCTCCAGGTTTGGGTCAATCATAGTCGAGTTACAGTAGAATTAGACAATCAAGCACTCAAGGAACTAGGAAAGGCACAGACTCTTGGTCCTTCCAGGGGTACACATGAAGATGACCATGTTGTTCTTGTCCAAAACTATGTGTTGCAGAGGAATGATATTCGCAAAAAAGGAGTCAGGAATGCAAAGGAACTCCCTTCTTTTCCAAAGGTTAGAAAGAGGCAGCAACCCAAGGTGGATCAAAGGCAGAAGAAGCAGGGTACTACCTATGTCAGAGATCAAAAGTACCTGCGCAGCAGAACAGCCCAGCAAATAGACCAGGTATGGGTGCGGAAAGGCGAACGACCGGTTGCACCACCGTCAACTACAGGGGCAAAGCCTCTTATTAGTGACCAACAACGCAACGCTAATAAGAAGTCTTTCAGAAATTCTTCTGCTAAAGTAAAATCTATTTGGGTGCCCAAGAAGTCGATGAAGGCAAACCCACAATCAAGACAAATTTGGGTGCCTAAGGCTTGCTTGATGGCACAAGTAGCTACGCTGAGGCCACAACCTAAACAGCATAACGCAGCAACGCATACTGCCAAATTTCACTCGTTCTCAACGCTCATGAACACACCAAGACCCAAGAGTGTGCTTGTAAGCAATTGTAAATGGGTCCCAAAAAGGCCTCGTTTTCAAACCACGACACCGAGAAAGCTCTCTAGAGCCTCTCCGAAACCGAAAGCAAAGCCCATTCACTGCATTTGGCAGCCTAGGGCCTGTAATAAACCCCCCGACCCCAATTTGTAAAGTCATACCCACTTACTAACTGCAATAGTTTCCTAGGACAACATAATCCCTAACTACACTCACTGTCTTTATGCACCTACTAACCACTAACGCACCATCTACCTCATGTTAATGTTGTAACGGGGACAACAACGGATTTATTTTGTCCATTACAATGTTAACACTTGGTTCTATATTCTCACAGAACCAATCAGCAAACAGGGCCATGGCAGAAGCAGGTACCAGCTCTCAAGCCGGATCTGGTCCCCAGATCGTGGACATAGAAACACTTCTCCTTGAGCCACGTCTCACTGCAAGACCGCAAGAGCTTCAAGAAGTGCATGTGCTCCCCATCCAGGATCCTCCTCAAGGACACACTTCTCAAGTAGGTAAGCATGCGCATTGGTTCAGTGATGTTGCTGGACCACTGGGCGATGGAACCTACTTCTGGGAAGCAGAATTGGAGTTCAATGGCAAATGGGGTCGATACCACTTTTTCACACGCGAATTTGAAAGCTACCAAAATGCCGAAGTCATGAGATCAGTTTGGGTCAAAGCAGGTGTGGAAAGTTATTTCAGGGCCCACATACCAAAGCCGGATTTTTTACGATGTTCATATCTGATCAGTACAATCACGCCAAGCAGGGCCAAAGGAGGCGACAGCACCTTTGTGTTGCCATCACTGCTGCCGGGTAATGAGCTTAAAAGGTTCAAGCTGGACCTCAATCTGGTAAGAGAAGCATTGGGAATGTATGGCATGCACATCCCAACAGAAAAGGAAACCATGGTCCCAGGTCGAATGAAGCACAAGGATCTGAATAAGTTGAAGGATATGGTAGCAATGACACCTACCATTGCGCTTCACCTGCGAACCATCATGCAACACTTTGCGTTTCCCGCCCAAGAACGATTCACAATGCCCCCGAAAAAAATATGGTTCAGTTTATATCTAGCAGAAACCGAAAGCCTGCCCATCAATGTGCCACACTGGATCATAGACTAGATCCACCTAGCACATCAAAGGTGGAACAAGAAACAGAAGAATGTGCTCCACGGGTGTTGTGCTCTGACCAGAATAATCTACAGATGCTTGGCTTATGATGTGCCTGTTCAGCGGGCACTCGTATGGTCCCGAGTCCAAGAATTCCAAAGAAGACTATCAGCAGCAGGTCCCCCATCAAAGAAGATGAGGGGGGGAGTCCAACTACCCTGTGCCCAACCAAGGGGAGCTACCGCTACACCAGAAATCACCCCTCCCCAGACACGACGAGTTAGGCCATTCACAATCCGGCTACCACGACCAAGCACGGAGGGGCCTAATCTGGTGTTTCCACCCATTCCATCCGATTTGGAATTCCCGCAAGGATTTACTCTTGAGGACCTCACGGATGAAGAAATTGCCAGATTAATCTATGACTCTAACCTCGAAGCGGAAGCAGCGCGAGCTCAGGAACCACAACCCAAAACAACATCGGCCCCCACCCAACCCCAAGTTGTAGAAGTCGATGTAGATGAACAAGAGGCAGGAGGAGACGAAGAAGAAGCCGACGAAGAACAACATCAAGAATATGACGAACTCTCCGAGTTAGCAAGTGCCCCAGCATATTCGGCACAAATCAAGAGACTATATCGAACCATGCGACTGGTTCAGGAACAGCATAAGATGTCTCTAGAACAGGGCAAAAAACTCATGAACGACTTGCTAGCGGAGGAAGGTGTGGACGAGTTGTTCATTGAGTCCATGAACCTTCATGCCGACGCTGTAGGACTGGACGAGGCCATTCATGAGGCAATGGCCTACATCCACAGGTTTGAAAAAAGAGTTCCCGTTCGTCCCAGGAGGTCCGGGAAGCAAATTCACATCAATACATCAGCACCAGGCGAGGCAGCGCAAGCAGAAGAATATCAGGAAGCACCGTTGTCACCCCCATCCCCACCTCACACTACACAATTCACTCCACCACAGGACACTGACACTACCACATCCACTACCACTACCGTTGTCATGGGCATCCCACTCTCCCCGGGAATCCAATTCGGGGGAGTCACCATGCCCACCTTCACCACCCTGTTCACCGATGTCACATCCACTCCACCAACGATTCCCATCTACACAGTCACTCAAACAGTTGACACGATGGAAACATCACCTGCCACAGCACCGCTCCCTCCCCCCATGCCACCTTCATCACCCATACCCCCTCCACCCACATCTCCACGTACATCCACATCATTCACCTCTCCCATTCCCGCCCCCATTCCCCCTGCATCTTCACCCTTCCCAGCATTATTTAATGTAAATAACATATTTTTAGCATTAAACCAATGTGTATACCAGCTCCAGCATGAGTACAAAGCTCTGGACAACCGATATCAGCAACTGGAAACGCACCATCAAAACTTACAAAGACAGTTTCACATTCTACACACAGAAAATGCAGAACTGAATCAACGTTACACGACGCTTGAGCAAGCTCACCAAACATTATTGGCGGCACCCCAACCATCGACAGAATCAGGTGCCAAACAACTAGAAGCTTTGCTTGAGGTATACCAAGCCGATAATCTCAAAGTCCGGCGTAACCTGGCACTTCTCAGAAAACACATGGCGGCCGCCCTTGAGGAAAACAAGAGATTGCAGCAGCAAAATGAAGCAAATCTAGAAGCTGCAATGGAAGGCTCTCCACACGAAATTGATCCAGAGTAGTTTAAAGCTGTGCCCTCAGAGACAATGAAGACCATCTTGGACAGCTATGCAGATCTATTAGAAGCTCATGATGACTTGGAAAGGGAACGGGATGCGCTGCGCAATCAACTCCAAGAGCAACAGACAGCACCCAAAGTCACAGAAACGACCACGACTTCAGAGGAAGTCAAGGCATTGAAAGAGCAGGTGGCCGAATTACAGGCAAGATTACTCACACATGAAAGGCAACCCTCTCCAGTTGTCGAACCAGAACCCGAGGATTTGGTACCCATCGAGGTAGATGAGACGTATGAGGAACCTTACGTTCCTATGCCAATGCCAGGTGGTGAACAAACCGCAGAAGGAATGGATACGCTAGAAATCGAAGTACCTGAGTGGCTCCAAACACTAGAGAAAACGGCATCAACTCATGAAGATCGAGTAGCAGTTCAAATCCAATCTATGGCAAAGATAGAGGACACTATTATTAAATCAGAATACTTCCGCAGCATGTCCCACCATAGATGGATCGGAACCAATGATGATCAATACGTGCCCTATTGTATACTCCTGGCGGACTACAATGCAGAAATCCAACATAGATGTGGCAAACCTCCAACGTTTGCTACACAATTTGGGCCAGATGATATCCCAGAGAGCGCCAAAAAAGGATCCATTCATCAACCCACTTGGAGGATCCGACTCCTCGAAACCTACCCGGAGATGGTTCGCACCTGGACGAATATGCCTCTTTTTATTAAATATAACCCCTGTTATGTTCCTGTACTCCGCAGACGCACATGGCCAGAGTTTACCATTGCAGTCAAGACTATCAAGGGATGCGCCAAATGGTTAAACTACGTCTATCTAGCACCCCCTCAAGGGCCTCCCACCGTCAATTACATGATTTCCACTATACGGCACTGGAGCATCCGATTAAGGAATACCCCTGATGTAATGGCCCAGATGTGCATGAAAATTTTTGAGTTAATGCTTATTACATTCAGGACATTCAAGAATATCAAGGACCCACACTTCTCAGGCGTTGGATTCCTTACAGGAAACCAAGATTTAGTTTATGACATGAGCACCACTCCTTCCATAGAGGTGATATACGCTTGGCACGCCAGAATAAAATACCTCCCAGCCTGCTTTAAACAAACATTCGAAGAGATGTTCATAACAGGGTTCTAGGAATACCACTCAGAAATATTTGTACCCAGACCCTCACATCTCCTCCATTTATTTGCTGTGGAGCGAACCATTCACTCAGAGCAGTTACGGGTGCCACATCCAGATGTCCCAGGGCCAGTCAATTGGGATGCATTGCTGACAGATCTAGCAAGGGGACTCAGGTTAGAAGAACACCACCTCGCCGCCGATGTGGTACAATACTACGTCCAAAAAGCAGCTAGACAAGGGTCTGTCAGGGGCGACAGACGCGAGAGTGGGGGGGGTGTTGGCAGTAGCCTTGGTACATCAGGACCTACAAGACGTGAAAGTCAAAGAAGGGAGTCAGAGCGAAGGGACAGCACAAGCGAGCGAAGGGACAGCACAAGCAAACAGGGCAGTCAAAGAAGATCTGGCAAGTAGGCCAATATTTTTTCAAGACATTAATGCAAATCAGAGAGATGGACATGCAGGGAAGAAGAGCAAGTAGGGAGCTTGAAGATATGTATGGCAGATCACTAGAAGAAATCCCTACAACAACAATGATTTTTATCACTAATAATCATTGTAAATCTCATTTCACATTTTTGTAGCTCCATTTTGTGCAAGCCAAGGAGTCCTTGAGCTTGAGGAGCCTTAGAAGTAGTTGCGTACCAATTTTCATAATTTTTAGATCTCGTTTGAGCCCCCAAATAAGCCCTGGAACCTAATTTTTAACTAGGCCGGACACTAGGTCTGGACAGGGCCAAAAGCTAGTCAAAAACTATAAAAGGAGCTAGAGAGATCATTTTTGAGGTTGGATTGTAATTGAAACGAACTTGTAAGAGCATTTGGAAAGTAATCTAAAAGCTCCATTGATTCTCACTCTTTGTCTTACCGTGTGTGCGCGTGTGTGTGTATGTGTGTGCATGCTAGTGTGCTTCTCACTCACGCACTTGTGCCGCCACTTGCTCGAGGTCTTCATACCATCCTCATGTCTTCCCGGATTGACATTAAAGGAGGTGCTACTCATCACTGAGCTACAGTTTGCTACGCCTGCAGAAATCTGAAATGGTGTCCTCTTTGCCCAAACTTGAGGCTCCTAGAAAACATGTTTGTGAAGGCTGTATTTTGGGCAACATGCAGCATTCTTCCTTTCCAAAAGATGATTCAATTTGGGCTACGTAGAAATTGCACCTTGTACATAGTGATGTGTGTGGTCCTATGCAGACACCCTCTTTTGGAAATTACCTTTACTTCGTGACTTTCATTGATGATTTTTCCAGGCGTGCATGGGTATATCCACTCAAAGCAAAGTCCGAAGTGTTCATGTGCTTCAAACAGTTTTTGGTTTTGGCTGAAAATCTGTCAGTATGTAAAATGGGCACCCTCCGTTCTGATCGAGGGGGGGAATATATGTCTTCAGATTTTAATGCATTTCTGGCTGAATGTGGGATAAAACACCAATGTACAGTGTCGTATACACCTCAACAGAATGGAGTTGCTGAACGAAAGAATAGGTCACTCATGGAGATGGCGAGGTGCATGGTCAAAAGTCAGGCTTTATCACATAGTTTCTGGCTTGAGGCTGTCATGTGTGCAGCATATGTACTGATTAGGTGTCCCACTAAAGCGTTGCAGTCTATCACTCCATATGAGGCTTGGCATGAACGCAAGCCATGTGTTGCTCATTTGCGTGTTTTTGGTTGTTTGGCATATGCATTAGTGCCTAAACAACATCACAGAAAATTGGATGATCAGGCAGTAAAATGTATTTTTGTTGGGTACAGTTCTGAAAGTAAAGGCTATCGTCTGTATCATCCACAGACTAAACGCATTCTGGTTAGCCGTGATGTTGTCTTTGTGGAAGATGCTATTCAGCCATTGCTTTCATGTACTAAGGAGACATCTGCTAGCTCCAAAGACATGTATGATACTTTGATGCCTCTCTTTACAGGTGGACAGGCTAGTGCTGGTCCTAATGAGGCAACTTCTCAGCCTTTGCCGGTTTCATATGATGATGCAGATCATTCCTTTTCTGATGCAGATTTACATGATGCACTTGTTGATGAGAGAGTTGATATTGAGCAGGCAAAAACTATGCCAAAATGGCTGGTGCAAACTTTGCGTGACAGCAAATTAAATGCACCTTTGTCATATCGTACTGGTTCAGGCTCTCATAGTGCCTCCTTTGCATCAGATTGCTATGCTATGGCTACATCTAGTCTCTGTGATGAGAATGAGCCTGTTTCTTTTGATGAAACACAAAATTCAAAAAATTGGATGGCTGCTATGCAATCTGAATATGATGCTATAATGAAGAATGGTACATGGTCTTTATGTGACTTGCCTCCTGGCAAGAAGGCCATTGGCACTAAGTGGGTATAAAAGTTGAAGCGTAAACCTGATGGTACAGTTGACAGGTATAAGGCTAGGCTTGTTGCAAAGGGTTATGCACAGGAAAAAGGCATTGATTTTGATGAGACTTTTTCACATACATGTCGTATGACTACTGTTCGGAGCATTTGTGCACTTGCAGCCCATCATGGTTGGAATGTACATCATTTGGACATTAAAACAACATTTCTGAATAGTGACTTGCATGAAGAAGTGTATGTTTTTTAGCCCCGTGGCTTTGTGCAGAAAGGGCATGAAAACCACGTTTGCAGGTTAAAGAAGGCACTATATGGTTTAAAGCAAGCACCACGTGCTTGGTATGAGAAGATACATGCCTATCTGATTGCACATGGTTTTGAGAACAGTCCAACTGAAAGCACCTTATATGTTAAACGTGCTAATGATGTGCTTCTGATCATTGTTGTCTATGTTGATGATATGCTCTCACTGGTCCTATTGAGACACATATTGCTGATTTTAAGGCTGATTTGCATGCCTCATTTGAGAAGTCTCATTTGGGGCATTTGCATCACTATTTGGGCATTCAGTTTATGCACGTTGATGGTGGAATGGCTTTGTGTCAAACGAAATATATTGACACATTATTGTAGCATTTTGGCCTTGAAGATTGTAAGCCTATTGCCACTCGTATGGAGACAGGTTTACGATTGAGTCTTCATGATGCTGGAGATGCATTTGATGCTGTTCTCTATCAACAGGCTGTTGGATGCTTGATTTACTTATGCATTACTTGACCAGATATTCAGTTTGCTGTCTCACAGATGAGCAGGTTTATGCATTGCCCAGGAGTCATGCATTGGAAAGCGGTTAAGCGCATTTTTCGCTACTTGAGTGGTACTCGGCTACTTGGGTTGTTTTATCCCAAGGGGGGATCACTACCACCAGATTTGCATGCTTTTACTGACTCAGATTCGGCTGGTTGCTATGACACTCGTGTGTCCACCAGTGGTTTTTGCTTCATGCTTGGTACCTCATGTATATCTTGGTTGAGCAAGAAGCAGCCTACTGTGGCCACTTCCAGTTGTGAGGCTGAGTATAGGGCAGCTTTCACAGCGACTGTTGAGTGTGTGTGGCTCAGACGCCTTATGGCTGATTTGGGTGTTGGCTAGTCTTCTGCCACCACCATCTTCACTAACAGTCAGAGCGCATTGGCAGTTGCGAGGAACCCTGTGTTCCATGCTCGCACTAAGCACATTGAGGTGCATTGTCACTATGTCAGGGAGAGGTTCTCTGCTGGGGAGATCAGCTTGGCATATGTGCCCACGTAGGAGAACATTGCAGACCTTTTCACGAAGGCTCTGCCTAGAGAGAAGTTTGAAGCTTTCCGCAAAGCTTTGGGCTTACTTCCTTTTGTGGAGTGATTTCCACATAGCTTGGCACTTCCTTATACATGAGTGCCAGCTCCTTGTTCACCGCATCACTCCTAGGGGGGATTTGTTGATATATTTAGTGAGTGATGTGCGTGAACACTCTAGGACTATCGGGGCACTTTTTTCCCTCTTTAGGAGGTTTTTTTCCCCTGGCTTGTATATACGCCTATTGCCCTAATGGGCTACTTATCGTTGTACATTCTCTAGTAATACATTTAGTATTGTGTGTTTGTGCTCCAAGCTTCTTCTTCTTCCTTGTGCTGTTTGCGTGCTTCCGCAGCCATCTATCTCCAACAACTTCATGTATTTTGGAAACCATTCTTTTGTACTACAATTAAATTTCCATCGTTATTAATCAAGTATAAAGTATCATCAACACTTGTCACATAATCTTCAGTCTTCAAAGGCTCTTTAGACTCAAACCAATCTCCTATGCTTGTAATATGATTTGTGCACCCGGAGTCTATATACCAATTGGTATCATTTTCAGAGTTAGATGTGCTATTTAGCATATGCTCCCTTTCAAACATATTACCTCGGCCATAATCTCTATATAAAATTTGTGTAGAGAAGTTTCCATTTGATGAACAATGCTCTCTACTTCTTTCTCTTTGGCCATTCTATTCATGCTAGCAATCCTTTTTAAAATGACCATATTTTTTGCAAGGGTAATAATGTCCAATGGCTTGGGATATCCATAATATATCCACTTAAAATCCCAAACTCTAGGTTTGAGCATTAAAATTAGCAAGTAACATATAAAAAAGCTCTCTGATGGAAGGCCATAATTTGATACATTCATCTCGTGATCGATATATGAGGCCTTTGCATTGATTACACTTTAGTCTTCTGAATATATTAGCAAGGTATCACAAACATGAGTACACCGTAATCAAAAACCTTGCCACATCCCTCAGTTTTTATTTAATTTAAGTTTTTAAGCAAGGTAAATATAACCTCATAGTGTGTGAGTTGTTCAAATTAAAGACCCACAATTTCATACATATGTCTCACAATGTGTGAGTAATGTACATTCAAGAAAATACAAGTGTATACATGATGACGCCTGCCACATGCAAAAAAAACAAAATCAAATATGCACCTGAATGTATACTCCAAGGTAGCTTTAATTTTCTTTGTTTAGTAGATATGTATGTATGCTGCAAGATGCCAAGTGGTCGAAGTGGTTGAATCAAGTCAAAGACATGGTGTCTTCGTCTTCGGATGAACTTTTGCAAAGAAGCTCTATTTCTCCAAATTCTGCATATTCCATTGCGACTGATGGTTTGGCACACATCGCTTCTTCCTCTATACGTGACTAGTACTAGATCTATTCAGGGGCACCGATTAGGGGTGTGTTCCAAATCCATTACTAGATCAGCTATATCATAGTGTTATTTTTCATGTCTGCTTACCAAGAGGAAATGGCAATGTTTCTAAGAAATACTTCACTGGTCCAGCATGGTCATTCAGGTGACAAATTTCACTTTGGAGTGGTTTTTCTCTTGCACATCTCTTGCATCACACACTATTGTATGGGGATGGCATTGCAACAATAGATGTTGCACAAAAGATTTCCGTCATAGCCACTTCAGTGCATCTCGACTATTGCATTATTGAGGCTCTCCAATATCACCTGCGTTTTTCTATTCTTCTTCATGCAAAGAGTCGTGGGAGAGAGTTTTTGAGCTCTAATACTAGTTTTCAAGACTTTCGCAGCTATGGTGCAAGGTGCACGAACATAGAGATGCACAAGTAGCCATTGCCAAGAATCCTGATTATGTGAGTGAGTTGTTTGTGGACGAGGCCATGAAGATAAACTTTTGTCCAACTGAAGATAAGCTCTTGGGAGAGAGCAACTTCATCAGCACTTTCCAAATCTTGGCATTGGGGCAAGGAGGTAGTCGAACACAGGGTGTACATTAGGGAGTGTAAGAAATGCTCAATACTCCACCCTCAAGGGATCACAAATGATCCATGGTGCTATAGGTTTTAAGGCCCTCATTATGAGGAGAAGCCACTCTTAGAGCCTGAATATTTGTGGAGCCCTAACTTTCAAGTTACTAGAGGTCTATGTGGGACTGTTGATGGTAATAGATGATCTTTTTGAGCCTAGACGTCGGATTGTATATTTTGCCAACTATATATATTTATCTATACCGAATTCCTTTGTAAAAACTATATAAGCATGGACCATGTTGAACTTGACTAAGTATAGTGCACTAGTAAGCCCTTCATGTAAAATGTATTTATATTGCCATCTAAGCTCCATCTTGGGAGCACACAGGTGGACATTACCATCATTATAGTTGCATTACTCTTGACAATTTGAGAATATGAGTTCTTTATCTCTCATTCTATGCTTATCTTTGTCTAAATTTTTCTTTCAACTCTGTCTACTAGTCTATTTGATTGTGCTATTATTTTCTTATATACACATGCATATCCAATTGTAACTAGACGTGATTTTTATCTCTCAATTGAACCATCACTCTTGCACTTCACTTTGTACATTAACTTACATCCAATAGCTTTCTTATTTGGTGGAAGTCTCACTAATTCCTAAGAAGGCCTATTCAAGAAAAAAGAAATTTATTCATGATTTTGGGATAATTCTATGTTTCCAGACTCTATGTTTTTTGAATGATTCATGTTATTTAAATATCTCAAAAAATGACTTGACATTGATATTCAAGCTTCTCTAGGTAGTTTCTTCTCTTGTTGATAACAAAATCTTCAAATCTTAGCTCGGGCCTAATATTGCAAATTGGAAGGGACTTGGGCTTAAGTTGCCCCTAATTTAAAACACTAAGGTTTGAACTCAATGAGCCTCTTCCTAAGTGGATAAAAAAATTCATATTGTCAATATACATATTACAATTTATAATTGTATAAGGGGTCAATATTAGAGTTTCAACCTCATTTAGTCTCATCTTTATAGTCCTTAATATTAAAAAAAATTAAGTTTTGAGTATATGTAAGAGCCTCTTTCAACTCTCCAATCAATTATAAACCATATTAGTCACACTAAGATTGAACTTCTATATAAGAAGCAATATATTAATTTGAAGACTCAAGATTGAGCATATTACTGAGAGAGCTGACAAAACCCAACATTGAGCAATTTATTATGCCTTTAAACACTAGTTCATCAATGGAACTTCCAAGAAAAAGAAGATTGACCTTAATATTACGAAAATGCAAATTGATTATCTTCCTTTTACAAACATACTGAAAATTATATTAGAAGATAAGACAAATGAAATCTTTTAAAAGTAACAAGTACTTAAAAATATATATGTATATACACACACACACACACACACACACACACATATATATATATATATATATATATATATATATATATATATATATATATATATATATATATATATATATATATATATGTTTGTGTGTGTATGTGTGTGTGCACATGTAAGCAATGTGTATATATATGTACATAACCATATCAAATATTTAATCGGACAATATATATATATATATATATATATATATATATATATATATATATATATATATATATATATATATATATATATATATATATATATATATATATGTGTGTGTGTGTGTGTGTGTGTTTGTGTGTGTATGTGTGTGCGCATGTGTAAGCAATGTGTATATATATGTACATAACCATATCAATTATTTAATTGAATAATATATCTATATATATATATATATATATATATATATATATATATATATATATATATATATATATATATATATATATATATATATATATATGTGTGTGTGTGTGTGTGTGTGCATGTGTGTGTGAGTGTGTGTGTGTGTGCGTGTATACATCCAATCATTGGAATCAATATCTTCAAAATATAAAAGCATAATGACTTCAAGAGAACTCAAAATCTATGAATAACATAGAATATAATTAAATGATGAGAAATTATAATTGAATCTATAACTATCCATTTAAAGCAGATTATCTCAAAACCATATGGTGTTTAGAAACACCTAATTAAATTTAATGTACAACTAACTATCCACGTATTTGAATGATCTCGAGATTGTATGGTGTTTACAAACACTGGAATAAATTTACCACATGATAACAATCCATCTAATTGAATGTAGTCAATACTATCCCTTTGTAGGCAACAACATAGGTGCTAATGGAGGGACATCTAGTCCACAATATTTCCTTCACAAAATGTTAGCAAAGCCATCTAGTTGATATTAATTCCTGCAACATAAAAAGGTAGCAAAGCAAAAGAAAACACAAGCTTGGGATGATTTACCCCCTTTCAACATTCCATATATTACACACAAGAAAACTATCAATATCTAAGCAACTTAGATGAGATAAGGGTGTCTCAAACAATCAAAACTTCCCGACAAAGTATTATAATAAAATCTTAGAAATTATTTTCCAATTATAACATACCTATGCAAAATAGTATCATGGATATATTAAAGACAATAATGATAGATCAATATCATATAAGCTATTATAATTGAATTACAAATTACAATCATCTTCATTAGATCTATTATAATTGAATTACAAATTACAATCTTCTTCATTAGAGAAGTAGCTCAAATGTTTGAATACTTCATTTCCTTTCCCTTGGCTTTGTTTTACCTTCGATATCACTACTGTTGGAATGTTGGATTTATTTGGTTTACACCCACCTTTTGGTGTCCAAGCCCAAAGAATGGAAGAATTATTCTCCCAAAGATGAGGATCACCAATATTTTCTCTCCAATATTTTGTCCAACAATCCCTAGATAGTTCTTCATCATTGATGTTTTTTATTTTTGAAATAGGTATCCAATATTGTATTTGAACCTTAAGATATGTTTTTGATTCTCTAGTTTGATTAAATTTAGTTTCTGCCAGGCCAAGCCACACAGTGTAAATTACATCACATGGTTCTATGAGAACGAAGTCTCCTTTTCTCACATCATGGCATGGATCAAATTCTTTTGCTGACTTTTTACAATGGACCACAAAAGTGTACATCATTTTCATCTGTATCTTCATTATCAAATGTAATATCTTGCATAAGATTTGATGATCCAAATGCTTTGAATCCACTTTTTGTCCAAAAATCATGATAAAATGTATCCTTCCATATTATTTGAGATTTCAAAACCTCCATAAGGTTTTTCCAATAAGTAAGTACTAGATTAATCCATTTTCCATAATCTGAGTTATCCCCCTTCTCTTCCATATGCATTTTCCACCAATTGACATATCTAAGAAGTTCTTCCATGGCCCTTTCATTATCCTTCACATACTCACTAGGTGGCAATAATTTTGGAATGCCTTCAGGAAGCTTCGATATGCCATCCTCATTTTTCTTCCATAGCTCTATACCATTTGTAGGTAAGCAATCAATATTTTTTTGGATGTGATTTATATTGCATCAAGGGTACCCCTTGACTCATGTAGAATCTTAACTGCAATGGTTTCAAATGCCCCTTAAGAGTATCTTCTCCATCATTTAAGTACCCTTTCACAAAATTTTGAAATCTGGTATGTTTTGTATAAGAAAAGGTGTCCGATGCATGATGCTACATTCATTAAAAGTTGTCATAAGATGTGGAAAACTGAAAATGGATTGTTTTCTGAGCTTTTTTGAAAATTAACTAAATAAAGCATAAATATCCTCATGTGTATGTCCAACCATAAGGAATCCAAGTTGCACCACCACATCAAACATCCCATTAGTAACTAACAAAGACAAGTATGCAAAGACATGGCGATTCTTATTTTTTGAACCAAAATTATCAAGTTGCAAAAATAATGTTCTAGGCAATTTCTTGAATGATTTACTTTGATTTTCACATGTGACATTACAATGTGTTGCATTGTCATATAAAATTTCCTCCTTTAATACATCCATCTGATGATGAAGTGCATCAAGCCACAACAAGCAATCAAATAGACTCTTTGTTTAATTCACACTAGAGCTCTTCAATCCCAAATCTCCATACAACTAACCATCTTTTTTTCAAAGTTTCTTAAACACATTGAAATAGATGCAATTGTGAAATTTGGATCACCTGTCCATAATCTTAAAGCAAAATGACCATAAGCACATTGTCCATGTCCATGAGTAAGCATTCCTGTTAAAGATATTGGTAATCTCTCAATGCCATTAAGAGATTTTTGAATTGGTCTAATATGTGGTATAGCTATTTTACTTTGATCCATTTTATCATGAATAATGCATAAATATTTATCTGTAAATAATTATGATGAAAATATCCAAGCATAGTATATATTTCTACAACCCATTTTATGCAGCATATGAGATCTTCTTTGTGCTAAATATCTTGCACGTTCTTCATGGTTTTTTGTAGATTGTAATTTTGCTTTTATTCTTGTAAAAACATCACATTTGGAAAAGGTAATTGACTTTGATAAAGAAATTGTTCTAAATTTTGTATTCCACATTCTCAAAAATGTTGGTTGAGATAATTTATTATATCCCAAACTCTCTAATGTCATTTTCACCTATCGAAGAATATCCACTTGTTTGTAATGTGATGGAAGCACTCTTTGTGTTTCATGAGAACTATCTGTACATGTTCTCAACTTGTGTGGCATTCGATCTACATTATTATCAATGAAATCATGTATCAAAGCTTTTGCTATTTCTACATGTTTGATACTTTTTCTAAGTATTCCATTATTCCCATGAATGGATACCTTTTGATCAAGTAAAAAAAAAATTTCTCGTAGCCTATAAAATGAGCTCTTTCCAATACCATGAATTAAATACCATGACTTGGTACATACTTCTTTTGCATTAAACATGAAATTAAGACCCAAGGAATGACTTGAGTTCACACAGTTACCTTTGTAGAAGATGCTCATGCAAACCAATACATATTTGCATCTATCTGAATAGCATTGTCCCTAGAAGTTTAACCTTGCATCCATTATTTTAGCCCTACTATCTACTTGACAACATCTCTGCTCACAACATCCATGCGTTGAAACCATCTGAATTCTCTCAAATGAGCATCTCTTATTATGAGTCAATGTAGTACTTTTTCTAACCTTCTGGATGTAACTTCTATTTTTCTTGTTCACTTCAAAATATCCACAGTTACTATTTTCCATGTGAAAATCCTCTTGTTGATATGAATCCATTCGAGAGAGAAACAATTTGTATATCATCAACACAATGTTGAATATCAATAGCATGAGAATAATTCATCTCAATATTTACATCCTCAATACCATTGCAATTATCATCGATGATGTTGTATGATGACGTAAAGCAAAAATTTGGATTCTCTCCAGCTTCAAGATCCACATCCTCAATACCATTGCAATGATCATCTTCAATGCCATACAATGAGTTAAAGCCTAATTTTTGTATCATAGGCTCACCATCTTCTGTAATGATTTGGAGTATAGGCCAACTCACCAATTTCAAAGTTGAATCCAAAGTTGATGGATCCACAATTTCATCCATAATAACACCTAGGCAACTTTCTTTGAACTCTTTGCAATTCATAGCATCCCATGGATTTACCAATAAACAATAGGAGTTGCATATCTTTCACCCTTTTCATAATCCAACAAGATGAATCTCTTTCCTTTCCACTTTTCTGTTTCTTCAAGTTGACCAGATATAGTTTGCTTTGTTGCCATCTTGATTTTTCCTATAAAAAGAATAAATGAGAAATTTACAATGCTATTCAATTGATCAGTCTTTCAATAATTATTGTAAAAATAATCAATTGAATTAAATCTAGAACACAAACATCATTTCCACAAAAAAAAATCCATGTTTGCATGTGTGGACACGCTAGTTCTATATGATAAATAGGCTATCCCTTTTGCTATCCCTTTTGCTCGAACTTAAGTTGGAGCGTCTTTTGTTAAAATTTCAAAATAGATTCAAGTTAAAAATACTATCCCTTTTGCTGGAAATTTTTACAGGCTCAAACTTAGGTTCGTGCCTCATATGTAACTAAACAAACTCAGACTTGATATGATTCAAACAAGTTCAAACCTCATATTATGTGACACAACTCAAAATTCATGGGCTCGAACTTAAGCTCGAGCCTCATATCATGTGAAGACTCAAACTGGATATGATTCTCAAGGTGGGAACTTAAGTTCGAGCCTCTTAGCTCTTTTGGATTCATGAGTTAAGAGGCTCGAACTTAAGTTCCAGCAACGTTTGGAAAAGATGAAAAAGTTTGAGCTTCATAACTCAACTTATATGATTCAAAGGCTTAGTTTTTGTAGATGCAAGAAGGTTTAAGTTAAAGATATTATTGTTTTTGTTGGAGAACTTGAGAGGCTCGAACTTAATTTTGAGCCTCATATCATGTGACCCAACAATCCCAAACTTGATATGACTCAAACGCTCAAACTTGAGTTCGAATCTATTAGTTCTTTTGGATCCAAGAGAGTGTTGAACTTAATAAGCTCGAACTTAAGTTTTAGCCTCTCACACTCTTACTTGAATAAAGACTGGAACTTAAGTTCAAGCTTCTCTAAATCCAAATTAAGTAGAGGCCCAAACTTAAATTTGAGCTTTTCAATTTGCACGTTGAATAGAGACTCAAACTTAAGTTTGAGCCTCTTCGATTCCAAGTTCAATAGAATCTTAAACACCAACTTGAATCGACATCCAAACTTAAGTTCCAGCTTCACTAACTTGAAGTTGAATAGAGCTTCCACTGTAAATTTGAACTTATCTTAATCAAAGTTGAATAGAGGCTCAAACTTAAGTGCGACTCCAAATTGTATAAAGGCTCAAACCCCAAAGTTAAATAGAGGCTCAAACTAAAAATTGACCCTTCTCGCTCAAACAACATATATTTTTTACATATATAAATGCTGTTATGTTCATCTTTTTCTATGTTTATTTTTGTGTGTACAGTAGACACAAAAGTTATAGCTTCATTAACTTCAAGTTGAATAGAGTTGCACTTTAAATTTAAACTTATGTTACTCAAAGTTGAATAGAGACTCAAACTTAATTTCGACTTCAACTTGAATACACGCTCCAACTCTCTCTATATCCAAGTGAAATTGAAACTCAAATTCGAGTTCAATCTTCTCAAAATCTCCAAATTAAGTTTTGGATTCTCCAATTTGAACTTGATTAGAGGCTCAAACTTAAGTTTGAGCTTCTTAGGTTCCAACTTTAATAGAAGAGAGTGTTCAACTTAACAAGCTCAAATTTAAGTTGGAGCATCGTTTGTTCAAATTTCAAAATAGATTAGAGTTCAAAATACTCTTCTTTTCCCTTGAAAAACTGAGAGGCTCAAACTTCAATTCGAGCCTCATATCATGTAACTCAATAGACTGAGACTTTATATGATTCAAAATCTCCAACTTAAGTTCCAGTTTCATATTATGTGACACAACAAACTCAAAATTCAGAGGCTTGAACTTAAGTTCGAGCCTCATATCATATTCTGAGGCTCAAACTTAAGTTCAAGCCTCATATCATATTCAAAGGCTCAAAATTAAGTTTGAGCCTCATATCATGTGAAGAGAGTGCTCAACTTAACAAGCTCGAACTTAAATTTGTACGTCTTTTGTTCAAATTTCAAAATAGATTTAAGTAAAAAATACTCTTCTTTTCGTGCAAAAAACTAAGAGGATCAAAGTTAAGTTTTTATCATGTAACTCAATAGATTTCTTGATATGATTCAAAAGCTCGAACTTAAGTTTCAGCCTCATATTATGTGAAACAACAAAATTAAAATTCAGAGGCTCGAACTTAAGTTCGAGCCTCATATCATATTTAAAGGCTCGAACTTAAGTTTGAGCCTCTCATATATACAGTAGGATACAAATGAGAACCGATGTAACTTTGAATCAAGGACTTCATTTGCGAGCTAAAGGTGGCTTCCCATAGAAAAATGAGTAGTTTATTAGGTCGCAACTATAATTCTCTTCATGCAACTTCCATGTGAGAATTGGAACTTCTCAAAGTAGTGCAACCAACAATGTTTGCAAAGGTGCTATAATGTCTTCTTGTGCCTCATTTTGCACCCGTCGTGGCTTCCAAACAGGGTTACGAGTGAACTAAAAACTGTAGTGAAGTTCAAGGACCTATGCCCACGTTCATGCACATGCACACACTCTACTGCCACGAGCTCCCATAGATGCAGAAAAAGATGCACAAAGTTGGTACTGGCTAAACTTCGATCCTTCTAATGCAAACAACATATATAGTATACATACATAAATGCTGCTATGTATATCTTTCTATGTGTGTATTTTTGTGTGTAGAGTCACGGACTTCAAGTTGAATAGAGGTTTCACTCTAAATTTGAATTTATGTTACTCAATGCTGAATAGAGACTCAAACTTAATTTGAACTCCATTAGGGGAAAAAGTGAACCCTGCATGGGCCTTGAAGGATCCCTTATTTTTAGGGATTAAATTGCTTAATCCAAGAGATTAAAGTGGCATAGAAAACCATTAGTGGTATTCTCACATAAAATAATACTTGGTAGAATTTCCTATTTGATTTATGAAATGGAAATTTTCTTAACCTTTGGATGCATCAATCGAAAGGAAAAAATTAAAAGTTCTCAAAGCTCTAGAGAGAGACTATCTGACATGCATGGGAGTTTGTAGATCTTAAGAATCCTTGCGCAGAGTCTCTGCAGATTTCTTGATCGTTAGATTGGGTGAAATCGAACGGTTGTTCGGTATCGGGGCTAAGCAAAAATGCGAAATTGATTGAAGCCGTTGATTTCCTTTCAAATCTAGTGATCCACTGCATTTGGGGCTGATGGAAAACCGTGGCCTTTGTGAGCCATTAGATAATCTTCTAATGTAAGGGTCCGCATTGAAAGGTTCTGTTGCTTTTCAAGGAGAGATATACGCTGTTCGATCGACTTCATATCCAATGGTTTGAAGACTAAGCGCTCAAACTTGTGTCAGATCTTATGCATAGCCATTCGATTGGAGATTGCATCCAAGGGCCTCCATGAAAAGGCACATTTTTTAGGAAGATCTTGATCTTAACTGTTCAGCTTGTCAGAAATCCAAGGGCTCATGTTTAAAATTGCCTTGAATTTTATCACTCAATCTCAACCATTGGATCAATGAGCCAATCCAAGGGCACTTACTCATTTCTAAACCTTTCAAAACCATTCATACAACTAAAACCACTAGTTTTGTGTGGTTTTTTCTTCATTGACCACACAAAAACCATGGAAGCCTATGCCTAGCCTATGTGATTAAGGGACTAAACTGTGGCCACCACCCTCTTCTCATTGGTCCATCTCTAATTACGCCTTAATCTAAAAGGCCCAAGGAGGGCTCATTTTTCCCCTAATGCCAAATTCAATATAGGCTCCAAATCTCCCTATTTCCAAGTTAAATTGAAACTCAAACTCAAGTTCAATCCTCTCTCACTCTCAAACTTAAGTTTCAGATTCTCGAATTTGAACTTGATTAGAGGCTCAAACTTAAGTTTGAACTTCTTAGATTCCAACTTGAATAGAGGAGATTGTTCAACTTAAAAGACTTGAACTTAAGTTGGAGCGTCCTTTGTTCAAATTTCAAAATAGATTTGAGTTAAAAATACTTTTCTTTTCCTTGGAAAATCTAAGAGGCTCAAACTAAAGTTCGAGCCTCATACCATGTAACTCAAGAGACTAAGACTTGATATGATTCAAAACCTCAAACTTAAAATCGAGCTTCATATGACACAACAAATTCAAAATTCAGAGGCTCCAACTTAAGTTCGAGCCTCATATAATATTCGGAGTCTCAAACTTAAGTTTGAGCCTCATATCATGTGAAGAGAGTGCTCAACTTAAAAGTCTCGAACTTAAGCTCGAGTGTCTTTTTTTCAAATTTCAAAATAGATTTGAGTTAAAAATACTCTTCATTTCATTGAAAATCAGAGATGATCAAAATTAAGTTCTTATCATGTAACTCAAGAGACTGCTTGATATGATTCAAATCTTGAACTTAAGTTTTGGACTCATATTATGTGACACAACGAAATCAAAATTCAAAGGCTCAAGCTTAAGTGGGAGCCTCATATCATATTTAGAGGTGCAAACATAAGTTTGAACCTTGCTTCTGTTTGCACTAGCCATGGCTTCCAAACATGGCTACAAAGGGAGTAAAAACTCTAGTGAAGTTCAAGGAGATTTGTCAAGGTTCACATACATGCACACACTCTACTAACACGAGTTCGCATAGATGCGAATAAGGATACACAAATTTGGTATTGGCTGAAATTTAACTAAGATCCTACGTGCAATCTTACAGTTTGTGTATATATATGTCTCCATGTGTGTATGTGTGTATGTGTGTGTGTATATATGCCATACATAAATAAATATACACACACACACTACATACATACATGCATACATATATATATGTGTATACATACATACATCCATACATACATATCTAAATACATATACATACATACATACATAAATAAAGAGATAAATAAATACATATATACTGCATATATATATATATATATATATATATATATATATATATATATATATATATATATATATATATATATATATATATATATATATATATATATATATATATATAATAGTGTATTTATTTATACTTCACTATATGTGTGTGTATATATATATATATATATATATATATATATATATATATATATATATATATATATATATATATATATATATATATATATATATATATATATATATATATATATATATTAATGCATATATGTACGTACATACACACACTACATACATACATACATACATATGTATGTACATACATACATACATACATACATAGATACATAGATACATACGTACATCCATACTTACATCCATAAATACAAACATACATACATGCATATATACATACATACATACATGCACACACTACATACATACATACATACATACGTATGTACGTACATACATACATATATATACATACATAAATAAATATATACACACACAGTACAAACATATGTATGTACCTACATACATGTTGGTGCATTTTGCCTAAGCCTACATGCTTGATATGCTTGATATTATGATCGTTTGTAAGTCACATGTGTAGTCATGTGAACATCTCTTGTAAAAGAGTTCATTTTTATCTCTTGTAATTAAAAAAGGAAAAAGGAAAAAGATGGCTTACCTCATCCATGATGTAAAAGCAAATTCGTGGCTCTAAATACCTAAAACCACGAATTTGTGAGCTAAGGGAATCTCTCCTAACTTTGGGCATCACTTTTTGGTGGAGCCATTCGAATTTGAATTCAAAACTCCCTCCAAGAATAGCTATAAAAAGAGCAAGAAAGAAGAGGCGATTAGCAAGCCTTGTACGTAACCACTTCATGTGATTGTGTAGAGATTGAAGAGCTTACTCCATAGCTCTATCATTCTACTCCCATTGTGCAAAGATTCATTGCCAATGTGGTTGTAATCATATGTGAATCTATACATTTGTCATTATCTACTTCTCTGTTTTGTTCTCTACTATACTCACTCAGAGTAGTAACTTGAGAAGGTCATATCTCCCGTTGTACTCAACGTTTTTCAGGGTTTTAACCTGGATTGGATAGCTCATAGTGTCTAGCTTCTCCATATCAATTTTCAAGGTCATTGAATTTATAATTTTGGTGATATTGGCATTTTACTGCTCACTAGTCTATCTTTGCAGAGCCCCGAGAATGGTGGGCATGTTCCAAAAATTGATAAATCTTGTTCTCAGTGCTCAGTCCATCATTTGAAGTATGATGCAGATCATTCCATTTCTGATGCAGATTTGCATGATGCACTTGTTGATGAGAGAGCTGATATTGAGCAGGCAAAAACTATGCCAAAATGGTTGGTGCAGACTTTGCGTGACAGCAAATTAGATGCACCTTTGTCATATCGTACTCGTTCAGGCTCTCATAGTGCCTCCTTTGCATCAGATTGATATGCTATGGCTGCATCTAGTCTCTGTGATGAGAATGAGCCTATTTCTTTTGATGAAGCACAAAATTTAGAAAATTGGATGGCTGCTATGAAATCTGAATATGATGCTATAATGAAGATTGGTACATGGTCTTTATGTGACTTTCCTCCTGGCAAGAAGGCCATTGGCACTACGTGGGTATACAAGCTGAAGCGTAAACCTGATGGTACAGTTGACAGGTATAAGGCTAGGCTTGTTGCAAAGGGTTATGCACAGGAAAGAGGCATTGATTTTGATGAGACCTTCGCACCTACATGCCGTATGACTACTGTTCGGAGCATTGTGCACTTGCAGCCCATCATGGTTGGAATGTACATCAGTTGGACATTAAAACAACATTTCTGAATGGTGACTTGCATGAAGAAGTGTATGTTTTTCAGCCCCGTGGCTTTGTGCAGAAAGGGCATGAAAACCAGGTTTGCAGGTTAAAGAAGGCATTATATGGTTTAAAGCAAGCACCACGTGCTTGGTATGAGAAGATACATGCCTATCTGATTGCACATGGTTTTGAGAACAGTCCAACTGAAAGCACCTTATATGTTAAATGTGCTAATGATGTGCTTCTGATCATTGTTGTCTATGTTGATGACATGCTGCTCACTAGTCCTATTGAGACACATATTGCTGATTTTAAGGCTGATTTGCATGCCTCATTTGAGATGTGTGATTTGGGGCATTTGCATCACTATTTGGGCATTCAGTTTATGCACGTTGATGGTGGAATGGCTTTGTGTCAAACGAAATATATTGACACATTATTGTAGCATTTTGGCCTCCAAGAATGTAAGCCTATTGCCACTCCTATGGAGATAGGTTTACGATTGACACTTCATGATGCTGGAGATGCATTTGATGCTGTTCTCTATCAACAAGCTCTTGGATGCTTGATTTACTTATGCATTACTCGGCCAGATATTCAGTTTGTTGTCTCACGGATGAGCAAGTTTATGCGTTGCCCAGGAGTCACGCATTGGAAAGCGGTTAAGCGCATCTTTCGCTACTTGAGTGGTACTCGGCTACTTGGGTTGTTTTATCCCAAGGGGGGATCACTACCGCCAGATTTGCATGGTTTTTCTGACTCAGATTGGGCTCGTTGCTATGACACTCATGTGTCCACCAGTGGTTTTTGCTTCATGCTTGGAACGTCATGTATATCTTGGTTGAGCAAGAAGCAGCCTACTGTGGCCACTTCCAGTTGTGAGGCTGAGTATAGGGCAGCTTTCACAGCGACTGTTGAGTGTGTGTGGCTCAGACGCCTTATGGCTGATTTGGGTGGTGGCCAGTCTTCAACCACCACCATCTTCACTGACAGTCAGAGCGCATTGGCAGTTGCGAGGAACCCTATGTTCCATGCTCGCACTAAGCA
>CM035432.1:25865299-25942799 GCA_020310875.1 Ceratopteris richardii | reverse complement strand
TGCAAACAGAACTGGCGGTAATCACTTGACTCATCAAAGTTTCTGTCTGTGTGTGCAAAAATGCCTCTTGCAAGTAAAAGTCGTTGGCAAGGGCTACATCATGCCACAATCTCATTTCTTGAATTTGATTATCGATTCAGGAGAGTCTGTCAGCTTGAACTCCCAGCTGTTTTTCTCTTCTCTCCAGTTCTTGCGCTTGATATTGGATTGTCTGGTAGTAAGCATCTCTTTCCTTCATAATGCCTACTACTTCCTTCTTAAGCTGAACAGTAAGACTTGTCTGTGCTTTAAGAGCAGAATTTGCATGAAATAAATCCGTAGATACAGCTAGTAACTCTGCATTAGTTTGTTTAGCTAAGGTAGCCATCTCCTGTCCTCTTTGCACAACTTCATCAAGCGAAGTTCGAGTTTGTTCCAAAAGGTTTCCAAGCACAATCCAAGCATCCTCCTTATCCTGTACCAACTGAGTGAGTTGCTGGATTTCTACATCAGGAGTATTTAACAAATCATCTTTGGCTCTTAACTTAGCCAACACAGCATCTCGTTGGGCAATCAAAGAATCATGTCCGGCAAGCCTAGCTTGAAGCTGTTGAACCTGCATCTGCAAATCATGGTTCTCTGCTTTTACAGCATTTGCTTCCTCCTGTAAAGGGACAATGTCAACCTCGAGAATATCCACCTTGTGTTGCAACTCTTGTCTGATATGGTCAGTGGCCATCTTTAATTGCAGTGGTAAATGCTACAAAAATTGAATTAACATGCGACCCATGGACTCTAATTCATTAAACATTGGAACCAGAAGAGGAGGAGGAGGAAGTGGCTGAGATGAAGAGGCCGATAAGAGGTGAGGGGAAGAAGGTGGAGAATAATTGGGCGAAGAAGATGAGGTAGCCAGTGCTTCAGGGACAATAGGTTGAATTGGGGCAATGGCCGCAGCAATACTCATGTTGGGTACCAAAACGATTCCGGTGGTCTGTTGCATTGTTGCTTCAGTTTTGGCAATTACAGAATCCACCAAAGCAATCACTTCATTGACAATCTCTGCAACAATGGATTGCACATCATCTTAGGTCTTCTGATGAGAATCATTCCGTGAAGAAATTTCTTCAGAGTCGGTGGTGGCAGCACTGTGTTCTTGTTGTTAGATTGGGGAAGATTAGGCAGAAGAATCAACATGGATAGAACTTGCGGTGTCATGGAAGATCTCTTCTTCATTTCCGGCATTGGAGCCTTGCACCTGGCTTTCACATCATGTTGGGTCTTCTGCTCAGAATCATCCTGTGAAGAAATTTCTTCAAAGTCGGTGGTGGCAGCACTGTGTTCCTGCTGTTGGATTGGGGAAGATTGGGCGGAAGAATCGACATGCATAGAAGTTCCAGTGTCATGGAAGATCTCTTCTTCATTTCTGGGGAGCCTTGCACCTGGCTTTCAGAGGGGCTTATACATCTGCATTTTCGGTGAATAAGTTGGAAGAGGTCCTCATCCTCATCCTCATCATCCTCGAGCACTTGAACGGACTCCTCATGGAACAAGATGGGAGCCGTTGGAGGCATTTGCGCGGCTTGGAGGACTGGAAAAAGAAAAGTAAGGATATTGGGAAGAGGAGAGCACGGAATATCATTCTTATTAACTTGTTTAATAACTGTAACACATTCACGGTGAATGCGCCGGAAATAAAAAGAGGCAAAATTGACAGGCTCACGAGAAGCCATGTCAATCATTGAGTAAAAGGGACTAGAAATTCCATAGGTTTGTTGTAAATTTAGAATAGCAACTAAGAATTGTAAAGCGGTACGTTCAGGATCAGGACGACACAAAATGGCATACTCATTCGTTGAGGGCCGTGGGAATAATTCAACCATTGTAGCAATAGGAAGGAGAGGACCATGCTCCACTCCATCCATAGGGAGATGGAAAGCTTCAACAAACGAAGCTAAAGTGATCACAACGCGGGATGGTAAACAAGTAATCGGCCAACTCTGCTCTGTAGCAGGTGTAGCCGCAATGGCACAAATGATCTATGCATAAAAAGGTTGACACTCCACTGACTGCCAAGGCAACTCAATGAAGTTCAGAAGGCCACGGACACGTAGATACTCACTCACTTCAGGAGTGAGTCCTTCATGGAAGATAGCAACGTTGGCTAGGGCTTCCATGAAGCGCGCACAAAAGCACAAGAGCACAAACACATAGAAAACACAGAGCACAGAACACATAGACAAAATAGCGATTAACAAGGACAGGGATAAGATTAAGTAGACACATGGAAACGTGGGGCGGTCAAAAACCCTAATCATCGCGTGTTATTGAAATGATAACCTCTATAACTATGGCGTGCATACATGTGCAGAAACAGTAACACAGGGCGACAATTACGCATAGTTAAATATCACAACAAGGAGATTTACGGTCTATATTTAACCGAAACACGGAAATAGAAAGAAAGTAAGTGACACGCGGAAAAACGAGAGACACATCAGCAGTGATCAGGCGGTTCGTGATATGGGCGTAGCTTTGAACCATTGATTACTTTGGAAAGAGGAACTCCAGTCAAGGTAGTCAACCAAAAAGTAGCTGGTCCCACTTGCTCACTAATCGGGTAAGGACCGAACCACCGTAATTTAAATTTTCCATCAGAACGATTTGCTTTAGCATTATAAAATAACAAAAGTTGGCCCACCGTATAAACTGGAGTTTTTCAGAAAACGATCACGGGTACGGGCTTGCCGCAACTGAACTTCTTGAAGAGTCAGAAAACTTTCCCAGCAAAATCCAATTCTCGAAGTGCTTCGAACCCAAATGGCAAAGAGTCTTCGGGTAGCAATTTTTGAGCTAAGGCCACGTGCTTGGCACGACAATTTCCATCGGCGAGATTGCTTCCAACCCATACGCAAGCTTGAAAGGGATCATTCCGGTTGCAACTTTGTATGTACTCCGGTATTCCCATAACACTGCGGGTAGCAACTGATCCCAACGTTCTGGTGATTCCACAATCAATTTGTGAAGCATACTAAAGAGCGTCTTGTTGGTACTTTGAGCTAAACCATTTGCACGGGGATAATATGGGGAACTGAATTTATGTAGAATTTGAAAAGTGTGCGTGAGTACTCGCATTAAATTGTTAGCAAAGTGTGTTCCTTGGTCTGTCACAAGTTCTAGAGGTAGTCCATAACGCGGGAATACGTCCTTAATTAGGCATTTTACCACCGAAACAGTTGTGGCTGATCGTAAAGCCCAAGCTTCTGCCCATCTGGTGGCATAATCTGTACAGGTCAGTATATATCGATTGTTGCTAAGGGTCGCTGGTGGTGTGATTGGCCAATAAAATCAAGAACCCACTTCTGAAAGGGTTCCAAAGGTAAGACAGGTTGCAAAGGAAAGAAGTGGCATTGTAATGGCTGTCAAGATCATTGACAAGTGTCACACTACTGCACAAACTCAGTCACATCTTTGTACATGGTAGGCCACCAAAGCCCACTTTGCAGAATTTTTCGATGAGTAAGATCTGCTGCGAAATGTCCACCGGAGGGTATTGAATGTGCCATAGCAATAACCAAGTATGCATACAGCGAAGTAAGACACCAGTAGGATCCAAGTAGTACAGCTGACCTACAATCAACCGGAATCCGCGACTGTAAACGATAATTTTCCGCCAAAGAGCAGGTGGAGTATCAGGAGGACAACACCCATCAGTGAGAAAACTCTAGAATGTATCATAGTAGGTAGAGGGTACAAGAGGTTCTGTAGCTTCTTCCCGAGCTGGATCAGTAATGTAAATTGCCAGTGTAGTGTCATCAACTCCCACCGGAGATTCACCGGAATCTAATCGAGATAGAAAATCTGCCAAAGCATGTGCTGTGCTGGGTCGATGAATGACTTCATAGTCCAACTCCTATAGTAATAAAACCCATCCAGCCAAGCGACCACCAAAATGTTGTTTTCGGACTGTAGAGAAGGTACTGGGGTATCTACTTTTAACAAAAGTAGAGATTAAAGATTAACACATCCAGTACGTCGCCTACTCAAGGGGGGTTCTCTTTAGGGAAGTATACCCTTTAACATTTCTGTGAGCAGGTAGATAACAAGGATTGCACAGAGTGGTACATATTTTCAGAAAATATGAACAACAATTGACCAAGGAAGACCATACATTTGTTGATTTGATTCAGATGATTACAAGTTTTGTCAAGAAAATGCTCATAAACTAATGCTCAGAGCTTCGTGGTACTCTATGCAGATAACTACAGATCAATACAAATGATGAAGGAATTGCTCAAGAGAATATAGCTTAACACCAATAGTGTCTCACAGAAAAGAAAGAAAATCCAAGCTACTCTCTTACACTATAGTGCTCATAGCCCCCACTGAGAAGCCTACACTCTGTATCCGCACTACAGAGTAGCTTCTACAATAGGCTTGAAACCACCAAGTGCAAGAGAGAACTTCTGCACGTCTACACGCGTCAAAGTAACTCAAAAAAAAATGTACCCCAAATGAGCACAAATCCATTGTTTTTATAGGCCTCAATAGCTCAAGAGGGCCTTGCTTCACGTCCACTAATCACGCGCCGGTGGATTGCCCAAAATTGGGGGTAGGTCAAATATTCCCTTGATTTGAATTGGATCCACAAAATAGGTAGTCGCCGTGAATGGTTGGGGGCAACTCCACTTTTAATAATTATCTTTTACCTTTTCACCAGTTAGATTGCTTCCAGCCTTACAAAATGACCTTGACCATTTCTCCTAAGTGGTTGATAGTATGACTACTAAGCATGATGTGTTCATCCAGCCCACCAACTGCCCCTTTTGTCCCACCCACTATAACACCTTTTACCCCATGCTCTATCTGATGATGTACCAGTTGTCAGATGTCTCCAAATCAAAGCGCCCACCAGGCCGAGAAGGAGTGTTGATTGCAGTAATCAGCTTCAGCTTCTTTATGTCCTCCAGTTTCTTTATGTCCTCCATTAGTGAGATGTTTCAGAGCTCAAGGTTTAGCATTGGAAGTGGAGGAGTGGAGGCGGAGTGGAGGGGGAGGAGATGCATGGAGGGGGCGGGTGGAGGAGAATGGAGGGGGAGTGGAGGGGGCGGAGACGCATGGAGGGGGCGGGTGGAGGAGAGTGGAGGGGGAGTGGAGGAGAGTGGAGGGCGGGGGTGGAGTTGAGTGGAGGGGGCGGGTGGAGGTGAGTGGAGGGGGCGTGTGTGGAGGAGAGTGGAGGGGGCGGGTGGAGGAGAGTGGAGGGTGGCAGTGGAGTTGAGTGGAGGGGGCGGGTGGAGGAGAGTGGAGGGGGCGGGTGGAGGAGAGTGGAGAGGGCGGGTGGAGGAGAGTGGAGGGGGCGGGTGGAGGAGAGTGGAGGGCGGGGGTGGAGTTGAGTGGAGGGGGCGGGTGGAGGAGAGTGGAGGGGGCGGGTGGAGGTGAGTGGAGGGGGCGTGTGTGGAGGAGAGTGGAGGGCGGGGGTGGAGTTGAGTGGAGGGGGCGGGTGGAGGAGAGTGGAGGGGGCGGGTGGAGGAGAGTGGAGGGGGCGGGTGGAGGAGAGTGGAGGGCGGGGGTGGAGTTGAGTGGAGGGGGCGGGTTGAGGAGAGTGGAGGGGGCGGGTGGAGGTGAGTGGAGGGGGCGTGTGTGGAGGAGAGTGGAGGGCGGGGGTGGAGTTGAGTGGAGGGGGCGGGTGGAGGAGAGTGGAGGGGGTGGGTGGAGGAGAGTGGAGGGCGGGGGTGGAGTTGAGTGGAGGGGGCGGGTGGAGGAGAGTGGAGGGGGCGGGTGGAGGAGAGTGGAGGGGGCTGGTGGAGGAGAGTGGAGGGCGGGGGTGGAGTTGAGTGGAGGGGGCGGGTGGAGGAGAGTGGAGGGGGCGGGTGGAGGAGAGTGGAGGGGGCGGGTGGAGGAGAGTGGAGGGCGGGGGTGGAGTTGAGTGGAGGGGGCGGGTGGAGGAGAGTGGAGGGGGCGGGTGGAGGTGAGTGGAGGGGGCGTGTGTGGAGGAGAGTAGAGGGCGGGGGTGGAGGAGAGTGGGGGCGGGTGGAGGAGAGTGGAGTGCGGGGGTGGAGTTGAGTGGAGGGCGGGGGTGGAGTTGAGTGGAGGGGGCAGGTGGAGGAGAGTGGAGGGGGCGGGCGGAGGAGAGTGGAGGGGGCGGGTGGAGGAGAGTGGAGGGCGGGGGTGGAGTTGAGTGGAGGGGGCGGGTGGAGGAGAGTGGAGGGGGCGGGTGGAGGAGAGTGGAGGGGGCGGGTGGAGGTGAGTGGAGGGGGCATGTGTGGAGGAGAGTGGAGGGCGGGGGTGGAGTTGAGTGGAGGGGGCGGGTGGAGGAGAGTGGAGGGGGTGGGTGGAGGAGAGTGGAGGGCGGGGGTGGAGTTGAGTGGAGGGGGCGGGTGGAGGAGAGTGGAGGGGGCGGGTGGAGGAGAGTGGAGGGGGCGGGTGGAGGAGAGTGGAGGGCGGGGGTGGAGTTGAGTGGAGGGGGCGGGTGGAGGAGAGTGGAGGGGGCGGGTGGAGGAGAGTGGAGGGGGCGGGTGGAGGAGAGTGGAGGGCGGGGGTGGAGTTGAGTGGAGGGGGCGGGTGGAGGAGAGTGGAGGGGGCGGGTGGAGGTGAGTGGAGGGGGCGTGTGTGGAGGAGAGTGGAGGGCGGGGGTGGAGGAGAGTGGAGGGGGTGGGTGGAGGAGAGTGGAGGGGGCGGGTGGAGGAGAGTGGAGGGCGGGGGTGGAGTTGAGTGGAGGGGGCGCGTGGAGGAGAGTGGAGGGGGCGGGTGGAGGAGAGTGGAGGGGGCGGGTGGAGGAGAGTGGAGGGCGGGGGTGGAGTTGAGTGGAGGGGGCGGGTGGAGGAGAGTGGAGGGCGGGGGTGGAGTTGAGTGAAGGGGCCGGTGGAGGTGAGTGGAGGGGGCGGGTGGAGGAGAGTGGAGGGGGCGGGTGGAGGAGAGTGGAGGGCTTGGGTGGAGTTGAGTGGAGGGGGCGGGTGGAGGTGAGTGGAGGGGGCGTGTGGAGGAGAGTGGAGGGCGGGGGTGGAGTTGAGTGGAGGGGGCGGGTGGAGGAGAGTGGAGGGGGCGGGTGGAGGAGAGTTGAGGGCGGGGGTGGAGGAGAGTGGAGGGGGCGGGTGGAGGAGAGTGGAGGGGGCGGGTGGAGGAGAGTGGAGGGCGGGGGTGGAGTTGAGTGGAGGGGGCGGGTGGAGGAGAGTGGAGGGGGCAGGAGGGAGAGTGGCGGGGGAATATGGAGGAGGGAGAGAGATAGAGAGGGAGAAAGATAGATAAAACAAATCACTAAGGTGGCAATAAAAGTGAAAGCAACAATTGCCCGTGACACAAGTATGTCCAAGAAATGGAACGGACACTCCCTGAGGCTGCAGCCCAAGGCATCTGAGAGCTCTCCTCTCGACCTCTTTCTCTGCTATCTTCTTAGGAGGGAACATAGAAGGTGTACTACAGACCCCCATATCAAGCTTTTGCACCATTCCTGGTGCAATTTCTCCCTTATTTTACTCATTTCAATGAGATCTAGTTATTCTGCAATTACTGAAAAGAAACATGGTATGTACAAGGGGTGGAATGCTTCCATTTTGACCTAATTCAGATACTTCTTCACCCTGGAGATGTTGACCAGCGGAATCCTTTTACCCTGCAGATCTTCCAGATGCACTGCACCATGTGGCAATACCTTGACTACCTTATAAGGTCCTATCCACTTGGGTGCCAATTTAGTTTGAATTGGTGGAACCTGATGCACTAAAACCATAGACCCTTCCTGAACTTCATTGGATCTTAGATACCTGTCATGCAATCTCTTGCGCTCTTCTTGTGTCACCAAAAGTTTCTGCATTGCCCCTTCTCTATACTCTTCTAATGCCACCAGCCTCTGAATGGGGGGTTCAATTCCAATGGTTTTGATTCCTATTTCTTTTCTGATGATAAACTCAAATGGTGCCAATGCCTCTTTCCCATAAACTAAGCGAAATGGAGTCTCGCCTGTGGTTCCCCTCTTCGTGGTTCTGAAAGCCCAAATTGCACCAATTAGTGCTAGTGGCCAAGAGCTTTGATGATCAAAAATAATTTGCGAAGTAGTCCGATCAAAATCTTATTGGAACTCTCTGCTTGGCCATTTGCCCTTGGGTAATAGGCACAAGACCTTTTATGGAAGATTTTGTACTTGTCAAATATAAACTGGAGCAATTGATTTACAAAATGTGTGCCTCTACCACTAGTAATCTCCAGTGGGCAACCAAATCCTGAGAAAATACGCTTATACACAAATTTAGCTACTGTTAAAGCCGTGCAATCTACAGTAGCTTTAGCCTCTACCCATTTAGTGGCATAACATGTAGCCATCAAAATATACTTTTTACCTCCAGGTTGACCAGTCGGGCTAATTGGTCCTATGAAATCAAGACCCCATCGTTCAAATGGAAGCCATCCAGTAGATATAACTAATGGTTGGAAATTCAATCTGGTTGGCGTGGGAGCACACCTCTGGCAGATGTGGCATTCTTTAACAAACTTGATTGCATCCTTCAAAATATGAGGCCACCATAAACCTTTGTGGATGATTCTATGAGCCAATTCTTCCCCCTTTAGATGTCCTTCATTGTGTGCAGCCTCTAGTAGAAGATTTACCTCCTCTGGATAGACACACCTTCTCAATATATCATCCTGACAGTATTTATATAAATTTCCATTTATAAGAGAATATGCTTTGGTTTTCAGGAGCAATCTTCTCTTTTCTACAGGTGTCAAGTGTTCTGGGATCTTTCCAGTAGTCAGAACATGGAGAATTTCATCATACCAACCAGTCCGGATTGCTACTAGAAAAAGATTGCTATCGACCAGTTCGTCATTGATACCTGTTGCCTTCTTGCTCATTGCCGTCCTGGACACTTGATCTGCCATGTAGTGCTCTTTTCCTCGCTTAATATGAATATCAAAATTAAATTCTTGAAATAGGAGTAACCATCTCCAAATCCTTCCAGCTACTCTAGGCTTGTTTATCAAATACTTCAAGGGCTGATGATCAGAAATAACAATGAAATGTACACCAAGGAGATAATGTTGGAACTTCTGAAGAGAAAATACGATAGCGAAACCTTCTCTTTCCGTTGTACTGTAATTTCTTTCAGCTTGGTTGAGTAGTCTGCTTGCATAAGAGATAGGTCTATCCACTTTGTGAGATGATGATTGAGCTAGAACTGCACCAACAGCATGAAGACTAGCATCTGTATGCACATGAAATTCCAATGACCAATTAGGAACACTTAAAAGTGGAGCAGTACATAGCCTCAACTTTAGTTCACAAAATGCTTTGTCAGCTTCAGCACTCCATGAGAAAGGGATCTTTTTGCTGGTAAGCCTTGACAAGGGCTTAGCAATTTCCGAATACATCCTAATGAATCTTCTGTGATACCCTGCATGGCCCAAGAAACTTTGCACTTCCTTTGGGCTTTGTGGAATTGGCATGGAAAGAATAGCTGTAACCCTTGTAGGGTCAACAGTTATGCCTTTAGCAGATACTATGTGACCAAGAAGAGTGCCCTTAGTGACCAAAAAGTGACATTTATCAGGATTCAATTTCAAACCTGTTTTGAGACATTGCTCAAAAATTTCTTTTAGATTTCCCAAATGGTCATGGAAATCTTGAACTGCTGCCCTTCTTTCTGTACCTGAAAATACTGAAAAGTCATCCATGAAAATGCGTAGAAAGGTTGTTAACCATTTGCCCAATATCAGATACATTGTTCTATTAAATGAAGCCGGTGCATTCTTCAAACCAAAAGCCATTCGAGTATAGACATAAGTGCCCTAGGGAGTGACAAAGGCTGTTTTGTCCCTATCATCAGGATGGATCACTATCTGATTGTAGCCACTAAAACCATCCAAGAAACTATACAAAGTGTGACCAGCTACTTCTTCAAGTACTTGCTCTGTGAAGGGCTGAGGAAATCCATCTTGAATAGTTACTTTATTCAAAGCACGGAAATCAACACATACTCTTATTTTTCCACTATTTTTCTTGGGCACAATAACCATAGAAGAAAGCCACCTGGAATGTTCTACTGGCACAATTATACCAGCTTCTTCTAGCTTTATAATTTCTGCTTTTACAGCCTCTGCATATTTCGGATTGAGTCGATACGGTCTACTTCTTATTGGCGCGGCTCCCTCAACTAAGGGTATCCAATGTAACCCAAGCTCTTCTGGTATCCCCGTTAGATCCTTGTAGGACCATGCAAAGACACTTTTGTAAGTAAAAAGCAAAGAAGTTACCTTCTATAGCAAAGGAGGATAATGCCACAACCAGGATGCCAAATGGACTACTTGAGGGTTCTCTTCATTTCCTAAATTTACTTCTTGAACCAATGTTTCAGGAGTACTCTTGCTTGAGAAATCATCTCCACTATATGCAGGAGTGGATTTTAAGTTATATTCTGCAACATGTTCTTCCATCCATCCTTGAGGTATATCTGCAAAAGGAAGATCTTCTCTGCTCTTTGGTTCATATTCTTCCCTCTCTGATACTTTTATATTGGTCGCATCTTCAAAGCTTGTAGTTTCCTTCAACTGTTCATTCTTGAACACCTTGTGGTCTTCATTGCTATTTCCTGTAATTACCTTATCTACAACTTCTTCCTCAATTTCATTGATCTCCACCGTGCAACACTCTGCACTTCCCATCATCCAATTGAGCAGTGTATCATCTTCTTGGGGTAGAGTGGGCATTACCTGAGTATCCACAGTATATCCAGTGGTTTTTCCTGAGTCAAATCCCTCTTCCAAATGTAATTGCAGTTGGCTATTGGTGCTTGTTGAAATCCATAGTTTGTTTTTCCCCCAATCTTGCAAAGCTTTTGCTTGTCTGAGCCAAGCTCTCCCTAGGAGCAAAGGATAGGAAGTCTCCTGTGGAAGGGCAATAACAACAAAATCCAACACAAAATGGCAACCCTGTACTATCATCCGTACCTTTTCAATAATGCCAAGAGGCGCAACCCGATGTTGATCTGCTAGTGTAACTGTAAATGGTGCCATTTTGGTGGGGTTCAAATTTAGCTTCTTCATTGTAAAATCTGGCATCAAATTGATACCAGAGCCTCCATGTATGATCACACCTGTAAGAGCTTCATCCTTTATACAAACTGATAATCTTGAACTTTGGTAGTCTCCTAAGGGTGCAGGGGGAAAATCAACCATGAAACCATCTATACTAGGTGATTGGACCAAGTGAGCAGAGTGTATAATCTTCAGTAAGTCACTTCTTATTTTTGAATCCATCCTTATAAGTTCATATAGACTAACCTTGTGATGAATACCTTTCAAGATCTGTTCAATGTTTACCTCCTGAGTGTTTTCTTGCAGACTTGTTGGTTGGCCCTTTAGAGAAGTAGTCATCTTATTATAAGCTCCTTCAATTTGTGCTTGGTCCTTCCATCCAGACTCCTTTTCTTCCTCTTTATCCTGAAATCCTCGTTGTTCATCTCTCTGGGTTGCAGCTGCTTGCCTAGCTCTAGTCATCATGGGCATTGCAGAGGATGAAACAACATAAGTCTGAGTGGTTTTTCCTTCTTCATGTGGAGAGACTGCAATCATATGAGTTGGAGCAGGACGACCTCTTGGGCAATCTTTGGTATAATGATCCTTGGCTTCTGGACAATGTTGACAAGGAGGTGCATCTTCTGGGAGGGAACACCTATTTTGCATGTGACCATATTCACCACAACGATAGCACATCAAGGGTCTATTATATCTAGGCTTTGCAGGCCTATTCTCCTCTCTATTAGATGTATTTGAAGTACTAGCATAATATGAATTCAAATTTTGAGGGTTACCTCTCTGTTGTGTACCCTTGAGGTAGTAGCAATCCCTTGCTTCATGACCATCTTTTCCACAAAATTGACAGCTTACCTTAATAGGGCAATTAGCATTGGAATGTCCATTGTTGTTACAGATTGTACACCAAATTTGTCTCCTTATATCCTGAGTGGTCTTCAAATCTTCTAACTCTCGGCGAAGTTGAGCTACTTCATCATCAGTGCGACGCAGTGGTGGCAAGACCTTCTCTTCTTGTTGATTTTGTTGCATCTTCAATGCTTCCAGTTCCCTCCTTAGTTGCTCAATAGGATCCAGATCTGCAGCATACTTTTGTTGTGTATCCCCCTCAAAATGTTGCCTTGCTTCTTCAATGCGTGATGCCGCTGCAACAAAATCATTGAGGGTCGCATCCAATCTAAGAGATTCATGAAGCTTCTGCTGAGATGACCTTGGCAAAGCCTTCTCTATCCACTTTTTAACCAAAAAGTCACCTGGAGCATGTGGCAGACGTGCAACAAGTGCTTTTGTTCTAGTGTGAAGTTCATGAAAAGATTCACCTGGTCTTAGCTTCAAATTCTCTAGCTCATCTAGAGCTCTTTCCGAAGAATCACTTGGTCGAAATGTCTGTGAGAATGCCGCCTTCAGAGCCTCCCATGTAGTGAAATGGCCATCTGCATACTGACTATACCATTTATCTGCAAGGCCCTCCAATGTGGATGGAAAAAGTGCCAGCATTGCATCTTCTCTATTTTGCAGACCTCTTCCACGGCATAAAGAGATGAATCTCCTCACATGATCATCAGCATCCTCATAAGCTTGTCCCTTGAAGGTAGGGAATTTGATATTTAATCTGCAGAGCAAATGAGAGAGATCCTCCATCTGTACTGGTGTTTCTTCGGACCTATCTGAGGAGAAGTCTAGAGTTCTCTTATACCCCTCTTTTGACAATGGTGTCGCACCCAAATCAATAGATAAATTTAGGGAGGACAGAGGGGAGCTAGACTCACTAGCCGTGGTTATTGCTAACTTGTTAAGGCTCCTTCGAACACGAAGAGATTCCTTATCTGCTCGTGTATGGGTCATGTACCTGTTAAAACTCAACCAGCAACAGCTAGACACGCAAAATTATTAAATTTCATATTCAAATCTTCTCCTGGTTTTCCTGCAAAAGAAACCCACACTAAAGAAATTCATTCATACATAACTAATCATGCTCATCATCAAACATTACTTCATTCATTTCATCATCTCTTTGTTTAAATAATTTAATTCTTTTGCCAGCAATTAAGTTTTTAAGAGGCGTGCCATCTAATTCGCGTAAGGCATACGTTCCATTGTCATAGGTTTTGACTACCACATAAGGTCCAAACCAACGTCTTTTTAGTTTTCTACGGGCATCATACTGAGAATCAAACGTACTATCATACAGTAAAACCCAATCATTAATATAAATCGGCTTTGGCCTTAACCTATGTGATTTATCAAAATACTTCTTGTTTTTCAATCGAGAATCTTTTAGTTTAACTATAGCCTCTTCTAAACGTTCATTCCCTTGCTCTAACTGCTGGATTCACAGAGCTAATAAATCTTCTGTCGACAAATTATCTTCCCATGGTAACGTAGTCCAAGTAAGAATTTGTGTATGCACAGGGAAAATTGGTTTCTGGCAATACATCAACTCTGCCGGCATATACCCCGTCGTTCTAGTGCAGGTCATTCTATCGGCCCACAACGCAAATGGCAGATAAGTTGGCCAATTTTTAATTTCTCCATTACAAGCTTTGGAAATTGCTTTAATAATAGGAGAATGCCCTCGCTCAATCTTCCCATTAGCTTCAGGATTGTAAGCAGTAGTAAGGGCTAAGCGAATTCCATGCCTAGCAAAGAATTCTCTAGCCTCCTGCGCATCTAACTCTCCCCTATCAGCCACTACCTTTTCTACATAACCAAACCGTGAAATAACATCCTCAAGAAGAAATTTGCATACATTCAAGGTTGTCTTAGATCTTAAAGCTCGGCCTTCTACATGATTCGTAAGATCTTCACGTGCCAAGACTATATATCTCATCTTATTGATACCTTTGGGCATGGTAACTAAGTCTATAACCCATTTATAATGGATGCATGGTGGATAAGTAGGATGCAATGGATCCCTATGTTTGACTGAGGAATGAATCTGACATACATCACATGAAGTAACATAATTTTTAACAGTAACATAAATCCCTGGCCACCAGTATCCTTCTCTAATTTTTTCATACGTAGCTACAAAACCTTTATGACCTGCCCATAAAGTATCATGCATACTCTTCATGACTTGTAACTGAAGATCCTTAGTACCTAGTACTCGTTGTGGCAATCTAATTTTTCCTCTCGCATGTCTCCAAATGAAACCATCTTTCAGAAAAAAGTTGTAAGCTCTTTTCCTAATATTCCGAAATCTATTTGAAGACCATGAAGGTGCCCTAACCAAAGTACTTAAATACTTTCCAATATCCTGCCACTCTCCTTCGTATTCTTCAATATTAAACTGTTCATATGCGTATGCTTTAGAATCATAATTAATTGCATTTATTTCTAATTCTGTTTCTTCCTCATTATCAAATCTAGCTCGAGAAAGCATATCAGCCACAGGATTAGATTTACCTGCAATATGTATCAAAACAGGATTTATAAACTTGATATATGAAATCCATCTAAGCATGGCAATGTCGGGTGATGAACAGTTTGTAATCATCCCAATCAGAGGTAAGCAATCTGTTTCAACTATTACATTTGCACCTATAAAATATTCTTTATCGGATTTTAATGCCGTGACTAAACCCCATAGTTCTCGTTTAATTTGCGGATAATTTCTTTGCGTATCGTGTAAAATCTTTGCTCCAAATCTCACAGCATACCTATTGCCCTCTTCATCGTCCTGACCAATAACCCATCCTATTCCTATAGGGCTCGTATCAACAGTTAAAATGATAGGCTTTTGATCAGTATAATCTACTTGCTTTAAAATAGGAGCTTCAAGAAGTAATTTCTTTAACTTTTTCATAGCTTTTGAGTGTTCTTCAGTCCAAAGAAACTTTCGATTCTTCCTTAGTAAAGCATGAAGACAGTTTGCAACATTTGCATAGTGTGGGATCCAGATGGCATAAAACACACAAGCACCAAGGAATCGTCTTACCTCACTAATATTACTATAGGTTTCAGAAATCTTGTTTATAGCGTCGACTTTAGGTGGATATGGCCTCCGACCGTAATTTCCACATAAATGTCCAACTATAAGTACCTCATTGACACCAAAAATAGATTTCTCAATGGAGAATGTGAGACCAACCTCTTCAAATCTCTGGAAAATCCTTTCACAGTCAGAGATATGATCTACTACAAACTTCCTGCAGCCAGAGGAATCTAAAGTTTCATCTTTCGCATTCTCAATACATCCTTTAATAGGAATGTCATCAATAAATGGCATGGTTATATTAGGAATGAAGTCATGTAATACTGAATTCATGGCGTTCATCATATGCGCTACTGAATTAGTAGCTCCTTGCGGCAAAGTGCACATGCGAACTAAGCCTAAAGGAGTTTTCATGGTCGTAATGTCTCTACTTTCAATAGCAAGCTGAAATTGATCGTAGCCAGAATACAAGTCTCCCATTGAGTATATGGCATGACCAGCGAAGGCTTCAGCGAATTCTCCTACAATGGGGCCAGTACCTACATTCCTAATAGTAACCTTGTTAACAGGTTGTAAATCTTGAATGAACCGTAACTTGCCATTTTTCTTTGGAATAGTAAACCACCTATTTGAGTAGGGTGCAGACGATGGCTCTAAAATTCGCATGTGAATCTTTTCCTTAAGAAGCCGCATTAACTCTGGTAAATGGGCTTTCGGAATAGGTATGGGTCGAAGATTCCATGGAATGTGAGGCACTGTAAAGATGATCATTGGTGGTACAATTTTTGGGTCTGCACAACCTATCTCATGGGAATATAAAGAAAATGCCTTTCCATGCTTTCTAATCACTCTTTGAAATAGTTCACGTTCCTCGGGTAACAAAAAATTTTCATCATTTCCTATCTTGATTAGTTTTAAAGTTTCTTCTGTGAAAGTATGACCTATATTTGTGCGCTCTCTTAAATAAGGATCATTGGTAACTTTCCTAAACTTCTCTTCACTCTCTCGTGGTAAAGATTGGGCAACCGGTTTAATTTTTTTATCAACGGTTTTATATTTTGTATTTACTTTTGCTTCCTTTTCATTACTCATGACAAATTTAATAATCAAATCATATTCTTCAATAGAATTTAAGAGTACAAATCTAAAATTTTCTTTTTCATGCAAAATATTTTGAAGTTCTTCAATCAATGAGTTTGAAAATAAAGTTTCAATTACGGTTTCAATGTGTTCTTCAGATGAAATGAATCCTTTCTCTTTATAATTTTTTTCATATTTTATAATTTTTTTAGGAATTTGTTTATAATGACTGAATTGCAAATATGATGAAGGGAAATATAAAGAAAAACTATCTAAAGTATCTACAGATGGGTGCGAGACATCAAACCAGAACCACCGTTGTCTCGCTCAACAGTGGCATCTAGGCAAAATTTTGATCATAATAAGTTCCAAACTCACGAAGAGGCATATGATCTTCAAGTATCTTTTCATGAGAACGGATGGGCGTCTTCCTAATTTGCTCCCTATTTCGTACATGGTTTGGGCAGACTATCATAACTTGGAGCGATTGTAGATCATCTTTAGATCTAATTCTTGCGTATGCTGAGCCGTCATCTATTACTTTAGTCCCCATTCTGGCTTCACATATAAATGGTTGACCTAAGATAATTTCATAAGAGCAGTTGTCCTGAATGAAAAAGTGGAATGTCTCAGAGATTCCACCTATCATTAGAGGTATGTTGGCACATGCTCCTAGGAGTGATCCACAACCATTGTCCGCGGTTCGCATTATCCAACCGTGATTTTTATCAATAGGCCATTTAAACTTATCATATAATCCTTTCGAAATCACATTGATTTCAGACCCAGAGTCAATTAGGGCTGAAGCAAAATATGATCTCTTCTAATCTCCTAAGTTAACTTTAATCTCCGGTGTGCCTCTCGCCCAAAAAGTTTTTCTAAAATTACTCTCTGAGTTTTTTGTTTCGTCATCTGGTACAATCGGCCCTAAGAAATTTTTGTTCACATTACAGGTATTATCTTCTTCATCCTCTGAGTCTAAAGAAAGAGATTCATGAATCAAGTGAGTTACATCGGCAACATCTTGCATCTCTACCTCTTGTGACAGAGGGAATCTCTTCCTTTTAATTAGTTTAATAAAGTTTTCCTTAAATTCAATTTTTGCTATTGAGAAGATTTGTTCTAAAGTCATTGTTACTGCACTTTTTAATAAGATGTCATACAATATTTCTTTCGAATCAACTTTTTGTTCAAGCTCAGAAATAAGAATAGCTTTCGGTTCTCGTTTTGGTTTCTTTTCTGGTTTCTCTTCAGGTTTTGTTTCAGTTCTAGGAATTTGCTCTACTTTGTCTGATGTTTGAATTGGCTCACTAAACATAGGTTGTTTACCCTCCCTAATTTCTTTTCTTCGCTCCTCATTTGTTTTAGAACTTTCGCCTTGATCAAACTGAACTTTCTTAGGCTTTGGTTCATCTCTCATCTTACTTCTAGTCATTCGTCTTCCTGAATCATTTGTATCTTGCTCATCATCCCTCTTTCTTTTCTCTTCAACATTTGCAATATGCGAATATATCGAGAATTGATCGACAGGAGAGTTCCACGCAGTTTTTTGCATAATATCATCTCTTGCCTTTATCAAAGCTTCAATTGAATAGTTCCTTGTTTCCCTTGTTTGTTCGGAATCAGAGTCACTATCAACATATTCTAGTTTAACAGCAGAAGCAGATTTCGAAGACTCAGAAAGGTTTTCATACAGCTTCTGCATTCCCCCCTTTCCCCAATTGGCAGCTAAGGGTAAATGTGTTCTATAGTCGCACAATCGCTTGTCAATATCAATTACAAGTCTTTTCTCTTTTGCATCTTTCAATGCTTCACATGTGTAAGTCAAATGATCTGTGGCATCGCACCAGATACATCTCCTCACATTGGCATTTCTCCTTTCATTGAAATTTCTTTGGTTAAATGCTTGAGGAATCGGTTGAGGAATTGGTTGAGGTACAATTGGAGGATTAGGAGGTACTAATGGATGATTCGGAGCTACTAATGGTGGATTTGGAGCATTTACTGGTTGAGGATAAATAGTCGGATGAGCATGCATTGCAGGTTTATCTTGAAGGTTTAAGGCATACACCACATTCTGCAAAGCTGCTACCTCTTTAGACATATTCTCGTGCATATGCATCATATTGTCCAACTTGTTAAACAAAATCTCAAATTGTAACTCGGTTGGTACTCTAGATGTGGATGTTGTAGGCTCAACTTTTGAATCTATATGTGTATCCCTAGTTGCCTGAATCGGAGGAAAACTGGAAGATGGTTGAGACATCGATTCATAAAGGAGTGTTTTACGTTGGATCATGTGAGCAACCGCCTCAACTACAGTTTTCACTACACCCCAGTCATCTGTAAGCCCATATTTCTTTCCCGGTTCTTCAAGCTTACGCTCAACCTCTACCCTTATATCTGGAGTCAAGATTTTAAGGAAATATAAAATGATATCTGGGGTAAGGGCAACTCTATCCTCTTCAGGTAATTGAGAGAATCTTTTCATAAATTCACTATGGAGTTGAGTTAACGAAATGTGAGGCTTAGGTGAACTAATCCATTTCATAAATCCTTCTCGACTATGTTGACTGTAGTCTTCTAAGTAGAATTCCTTATGCAGCTCTTTTCTAAACTCATCCCATTCCTTATTGTCATGTATATCCATAATAGCTTTTACAGTACCTATGGCCAGACGTCCAAGATAGGATTTCCACTTTGTTTCAGGTAAACCGTGTAACTTAGCTAATTCCTCAAACGTGTCTAAATAATTTGTAACATTCATACCAGTAAATTTCCCTTTATCCTTTAATAACGTTTCAACTACCTTTTGTCCTTGCGTCTCGTGCATCATAATTTGAAATAGCTCGTCCATTTTTGAAGTTTGTTTTGACCTAGCTTGAACAATTCTAACTATATCCTGAACTTCTTTTGTTACTCTTTCCTTATGTTCAGCTACTAATTCTGAAATTCCGTTAGAGTCCAGTTTGATAAGTTTTTATTATGCAAAAATGTTGCAAATAAAGCTATGATTAACGCTTAACCTATGTTTAACAACCAGTTGCCTTTAACCTATACTAGCAATTTAACCTAAAATAAAATTTTGCACCCAAGAATGTAAGGGTAAAGAAATTATACCAACTGCTCGAAGATGAGGCTCAAAACAGTGCTTTCTGTGAAATTCAATACATTTATTGATTTGAATCAAAACCTAAATACATAGTTTGCTAAAATGGGTGCAAACGTTTTGTGCTTCAATTGTTGATGAAAGGGGTGGCGTGACGAGGTTCTCCTACTTGCCAATCTTCGTGGAGGCGCTCAGGTCACCAGACCAGCCCTCGACACCAAGAAGATTGCAAGCTCACGTAAATGCCACAGCTTCCAAGGATGAAGACGCAGCTGCACTGATGTAAAATCGCATAAATGTATATGCAATGCAAAATTTAAAATTTATACCTGAACTGCAAGGCCGTTTGTTCACGTCCGGTTCACCAATGTCGGGTCGTGAGAGATGCTTGAATGGTGGATCAAGTCATCCGCCTAAATCGCTCGGCACACGCGGGGTGTCTGTAGCAAACTCAGGCTTATGCAAATAAGGGTTCTAATGATAAAACAATTTAAATTACCTAATTATATGACTGAAACTAAAGTTCTCTTATCAAAACTAAATAGTTTTAATTAGCTATGGACCGTAAGGACAGGCAGCCTCGTACATAGCAATAGCTTCCTGATATAAGATTGAAACTTCCATAATGGGTTCTAAACTTTCAGGTAAGCTAGAGGGTTCTGGTCTGTCTAGAGTTGGCGGAAAATTTTCAATATTTTCAATATTTTCAATAGTACTGTGCCCAGACTCATGAACTAACTTAGAAGACATCAAGGAAAGTAATGGAAAAACTAATGAAACAATATGATGCTAAACTGTTTGAATGAATTAATTGATATGCTAATGGTTCGAATTAATAATTCTAATACAACTGGAAGGCCTAAACAATTGGATAACTGTCTAGTCAATTGGATAGTTGACTAAATGAGAAATAAGATTTAAATGGATCTTTAAGCTGCCGCTTCACTTCAATTGTCTTCACTTCAATTAATTGTAATCTTCAATGTTTCTGCAAAAAACATTAGGTTCACTGCACTTCATTTGCTCTTCAATTCTTTTCTTTGAATGTCTGCAAAAAACATGAGGAGAAACTTGAGCTCAACACACATTTAAATACATACACAAGTCCTTCCTAATCCACTCTTTTGGTTTTAACTTTTAATCTACAACCACACTTTAATCTCCTTACTTTCACCACACTTTAAATTGACTTTATTTACACAACTCACTTACTCCATTCTTTTAACCTTTTTCATATACACCATTCATTTAAAGTTTCTCTTTAACTTCCTTTAATTGCATCATTTATTCCAACCACTCTTTCAATCACTTTAGTTACACATCTTCTATAAACCACTCTTTTTCCTAGTACTCATATAGACCACTAGTTATTTATCCATTTAATTAATCATTCTAATTCTATTTACCCTAAATTTCTCAGTAAAATAAATTCATTATATTAGACTTAGGTTAAGCTTTTAATTAATTAGAACCTTAGTATCAAATGCACATACATGATTAAATAATTAATTAAACCATATTTTAATTTTTGTTATTGAACCAATGTTTAGTTATAGATTAATTTCCTTAAATATTAATTATTTTAACCCTTGAAACATTCTAAAAACCCTAGAAAACCTACTTAAAACCCATCAAAACCCTATTAAAACCCTTTGAAAATCATTGATAACCCATTAAAATCTTTCTGATCCCTTTTAAACCCTAACATGAACCCATTAGAATCTTTTGAGACCCTTCAGATGAACCTAATCATATGAACTTAGAAAACCCTAGGGTTAAATACCCATGAATCAAGCATGTATAAATATGAAATACTCATTAATTAAGTAATTAGGGTAAACCCTAATATGAACACATATTCTTCATCAGTTCTTGTACCTGCAAACACTTCAAAAATAGTTAATTCCAATCAACATAATTGTATAACAGTGATATACAAGGTTGGAATTCACCAATTAAGTTAATTGTATTTTATCTGGTCATCAACTGGAAAGTTGAAAACTTTCCGACAGCGCAAGAGATTGCATGACAGGTATTTTAGGTCCAATGAAGTTCAGGAAGGGTCTATGGTTTTAGTGCATCAGGTTCCAGCAATTCCAACTAAATTGGCACCCAAATGGATAGGACCTTATAAGGTTATCAAAGTATTACCACATGGCGCAGTGCATCTGGAAGATCTACAGGGTAAAAGGATGCCACTGGTCAACATCTCCAGGCTGAAGGGTTATTTGAATTGATGCAAGTAGATGAAATTCACTCCCTGTACATACCATAGTTCTTTCATTTTCTGCAGTTCATTTTTGAAGGAATAAGCAAATAAAGGAGTTATTGCACCGGGACGGTGCAAAAGCTTGATGTGGGGGTCTGTAGTACTCCTTCTTTTTTCCTCTCTCTGTTTGTGTCATGTGCCAGAGGTCAGAGCTTCTTAATTTCTCAGATAAGACAGCTTCATCACTGTCGTAACATCGATTGCCGAGATTGAGAGGAAAAATGCCGTGGGCTGCAGCTTCAGGAAGTGTTCAAGTGCTCCTTTCCATTACATGGACATATTTGAGTTCTGAGCAGTCGTTGCTTTCATCTTTTCTTTTGTTTTGATACCTATCTCTCTATCCCCTTCTCTCTTTCCCCTTTCTCTCTCTTTTCCTCCCTCTCTCTCGGTCTCTCATTCTATCTCTCTCTCGGTCTCTCATTCTATCCCTTTCTCTCTCTCTCTCTCTCTCTCTCTCTCTCTCTCTCTCTCTCTCTCTCTCTCTCTCTCTCTCTCTCTCTCTCTCTCTCTCTCTCTCTCTCTCTCTCTCTCTCTCTCTCTCTCTCTCTCTCTCTCTCTCTCTCTCTCTCTCTCTTTCCCCGTCTCTGCCTCTCTCTCTCTCTCTCTCTCTCTCTCTCTCTCTCTCTCTCTCTCTCTCTCTCTCTCTCTCTCTCTCTCTCTCTCTCTCTCTCTCTCTCTCTTCCCCCCCTTTCTCTCTCTCCTCCCCCGCCCCCCCGCTGCCATCCTCCCCCCGCCCCCGCGGCCCTCCTCCCCCGCCCCCCGCTGCCATCCTCCCCCGCCCCCCGCCTAGCCTCCTCCTCCCCGGCCATCCCGCATCCCGCAGCCCCGCCTCCCTCCGCCCCGCTCTCCTCCCCCCGCCCCTGCGGCCCTCCTCCCCCGCCCCCCCCCGCTGCCATCCTCCCCCGCCCCCCGCCTAGCCTCCTCCTCCCCCGCCATCCCGCATCCCGCAGCCCCGCCTCCCTCCGCCCCGCTCTCCTCCCCCCGCCCCCGCGGCCCTCCTCCCCCGCCCCCCACTGCCAAGATTTGAAAACAAAGAATGAAGCTTTGAGAGCCCAAAACATGTTCAAGGTAATGTGAACCTTAGTCTCTCCCGTTTCTTAAACAACACAAGAGTGTAAGTTAGTCGCAAGAGATTCTCAATTAAGCAAGTTCTTGGGGGTAGAAATTGGGATGATTGACCTCTCAGAAAGTACCTCTAACATTCTCAACATTGATCATTGAGGGAATTTAGTGACTCGGATGGCAGGATATGCCAAGGTTGCCCCTTTAGTTCTAAGCCTTGGTTGGGTGGGTTAGTAGTGCTCGCTTCACTTCCACAAAAGGAACAAACCTTTTTCATCAAAATGCTCTGATACCAATGAAATATTTCAATGGTGACATACCATAATGGATATCCTTCTAGAAGGCTCCATGATGATAGCCTCAAAGTAGGAAGCTGATTTTTGAGACGTCACACACAATATTCTACATAGAGGCTGCATAATACATAGAAAACACACAATATACAAACCACAGACACATATTTCTTAGGTCATAGAAATGCAGCCAAACTTGCATAATGTGGCTAATCAAGCCACTATATTTTACTAAAGAACATATAAAAGTGTCCATGGACCATTTGGCCTTTCACATGGACACTAATGGTAACATATACTCTCTATTAGCATTTTTTCAACATTCATCTACTCCACACTAGGATTTTATAGGATTTTATAACCAAAGGCTCAATTCTAGAGTCTAAAACGACAGACGTATATCAGTCATCTCTAATGATTTTTGCTTTTGAATGTCCTTTCTCAATGGTGGTCCTTGAATCTATGTCCTTGAGCATAATCAAATCCTGAATTGGGGAGATTTTTAAGGTTGACTTTTTATGAAAGATTGTGATCATCCCCCATATCTATGTAAAGCAAAATCGGTAGATCCTAGATTAGGTCCAGGTCTATGCATAACTATGGATGCCATCTAGTGTTCAAGGAGTGAGAAAAACCCTGAAAAATAGGACCATTCACGTAACTTTTATCACCGTTGGTCTTTCAATTTAGGTGACAATCATAGTTACGAATTACTAAAGCAAGAGTGGCGAGTTGGGTAATTCAACTTACAATATGAATTTAGAAGGTTTTGTAATGTTTTCGATGTGGTCTAGGAACCATTTGAAGAGGCACATTATGGTTATTTGGACTTTCCACATTGTTTTAGAAGGGTTGAAAGGCCAAATCCTTTCTTTTGAAGACAAGAAGAATGTTATTTGTTAGCAGAAATTGGCATTTGCTAGTGATAATTCCTAATAGATGCCAATATTTGAATGGTTCACGTATGTTTTCCTAAGTTTTTCTTGATCATTAGACACATTAAATTTAATTAGAGAAAACAAATAGAGGCTTGATGCCAAACTAGGGGACGTGGCCTCTCTCCATTTACCCATTTTGGACAAGTGGGAATTTGTTTTTTCACAAGGGAACGGATAGCCATCGCCCTTCCTTCTTAGGCAAGGCGCCTTGAGAGAAAACCACTAACCTCGGAAGAAAATAAATGGTTACTCCAAAGGGGAAGACATCATTGCCCTAATACCAACATGGGAGCATTCAACCATACTCCAAGAGTAGATACAAGGAGAGATGATCCACTTGAATCCTTCACCTAAAGAGAGAAAGAAAAAGCTTGAGGATGAACCTAAGAGATCCCTAGTGCTTAGAAATAAGAGCATTTCCTTCCTTGGTGATTCAAAATGAATCGCTACTGAGTTTAATAACATGTGACTCTTGCAAAGTTGATAACCATTAACAACCCTTGAAAGGAAGTATAGAAGATGGCAAAGAGAAAAAAAAGCTGGCAAGCAAATCACTTTTCCATTCCCCCCAGCCAAGAGGGGACAAGATGCAAAACGTCTGAGGGAATGATACGATACCTAGGCACTAAAAAGGTTGCAAGAAAAAAAGAAGTATATTGGAGACCTGAAACCAAAATGTAAATTCTTGAACCAAAAGTTCATAGAAGTAAAATCAAACAGTCATGGAATTAGAGCCAAAAAATCATGATGTCTCGAAACGAGAAGTTTTGATCCGGACCTAAAAGTCATGGAGACAGAATTTGAAGTTCATGAAACCTGTGACACTCTCAAAATTGAAAGGTTATATTGACTTTGAAGAGTTTGTGCCTTTAGCTAGACCCCTATGGCATTTTTGCAAGGATTAAAGCTTAACGTTTTGATAATTCTAGATGTTTCATGAAGTTTCCACATTTGGGGGTGTGAACGAAATGAATGTTTGCTTAAAAGGAGCCTGCAAAGTCTACAATCATAGATCAAGTATATAGAGTGAAGATAGAAAACTTAACTTGGTTTTCTTCAACCAAAGACTTATAGAAAAGTTGAATTGACATGCATTTGAAGTAGAAAATTGCATCATCTCATGACTTTCATACGTTTCCAGGCCATGCCATGTGTGCCCAAACATGAAGGTTTCTAGAAATGATCAATATGGATTTGTAGACAAGATGAATGAATCGATTGATCCATAAGAGGTTTCTCACAAGTCGTTTCTCAAAGATTAGCTCAACGATTACTAAGGCTCTCAATTTCACAAATTGCTTATATCTCTTAAACTAAAAACTAGGGAAAAAGACACAATGAAAGTGCTTTTCGTCTTATAGGAAAAATTGACCCTTTCTTCCATGCTTGATTTAAATGGACCAATCAAGTCCCTTGATTTCGTTTTACAAAAAATAAAAATCTTTTCTCTCTTTGATCTATCCCATAAGTTTTGGACGGTCAAAAAGTATCCAAATCTCATATACTTTTGGTTCTACTTGTTCCTCTCTATCATCTTCATCATTTATATAGATTTGAAGCCTTTAGATTATCTTCATCAGCCTTCCTTTAATAAACATTTTCCTTTGGAATCTTCATCTTTTCTTTAGTTCATTGATGGAGGCCAACATTTGAGCATCTTTGAGGTAGAGATCTCCACAACAAGTGTTGAATAATTCATCTTCATGACTTGAATAGATGCAAATTCATAAATTACTACCGCAGTGCTAGTAGTGCTTAAGATTTGGTTCACCTCTTCTTTCCCTTTCCCAAGAGTATCATGCCAAGGGGTGCCTCTAGAAGCTCCTTTTATTGTCTCATCAATTTAATTGAAAGCGAGCTTTTCTTGGTGATGCCATGAGCTGTTCATCCGCGCTATGAAGTGTTGTTAGGAGTGAAGTTCTCTAAAAGATTTTCAAGGAAAGTTCTCCAATCAACTTTGGCAAGCCTCTCATAGAGTGGTTGATTGAGATCAGGTCGTACAGACCATGAGCAGCAGGTTGTACACAACATGAGTAGGAGTTCATACAAAGGATACATTCAGAGCAGTAGTTCCTGAGTTGGTGGAGGTCACGAAAGGAGGTACTTCACCCGTGCATGCACGAGAGAGAGAAGAAAGAAAGACTTTTTAACGTCTATTAGAGGCCAAAATCAGCCTATGAGATAAAACATATACGTTAGTATGATCCAATCCACTGTCATCCCAAAAAGAAAATAAAGTGGGAGTACAAAACAGAGTATAAAAGGAGTGGATAATAGCTGGAGTGGAGGTTCTAGGGTGCTATGGGTATGCACTCTATATGCTCAATAGGTAAGATACAAATATGATATGCATAGGGAGGGGAGGCTTGGTGGTATCATACCCCTCTAAAGTGTCTGGACTGGGTGTAGGGTATAATGCATCGATGGGTAAGGCATCGTGGCGATCCTCAAAATGCTCTGCATGTCGACATCGGTAGGGGTGTGCTACAAATGTCTCAGTATCTCCATGTCATGGCATGTGTGAATCACCTGAATGTCTCTCTACTGATGATGAGCTCTCCGGAGTGGGGGTCTCGGTCATCGGCACTCTCATCTAGGCTCCTCTACTTCGCGTCAAGCTAGGTCCTCGGATGGCTCTAGGTCTGAAAAAATCTGTAATATGAGTCTAGGTGGCCAGGTGTGTCTCCAACTGCTCAAGAAGTGAGGCACAACGGTGCTGGAGCTCTACAAGGAAATGACCTAGAGGGTGCTGGTATTCCATCCCCAATAAAGTCCTAATCTCTTTGGGCCCCCTGAAGAGATGTGGGTAGCGGTCTGTGATATCCTCATATGCCTGGCATCTACATGTGTAGTGCTCCTCGTCCTCCACCTCGTCTCCGCATATCCTGCATAATCTCTCTTCCATAGGGGTATGTGTCGCTCGCCCAACCTCAATCTCTAGCTAGTGTGATGACACTTTGAGCTGCAGAATGGCCACTCTTTGTGTTGAGGCCATCTATGTATCCATATATCGTAGTCTTTGAATGAAACCATCAGCTATTAGTATCAGGAAGTCACTAAGAAATAGGGGGCGTAGCGACGCCCCCAAATTGAAAAAAAAACGAGCACCGTCGTTTATGTCATGCTAGAGTCACATAAGCGACGGTGCTATTTTTGAGATTTTCTTTTACGAGCATTCCTCGCATAAGCGATGCCTGCATCGCTTATGCAATGCTAAATGAGTACATCGCAAATAGTGTTGCTAACTACCGACGTTATTTGCAGCGTCGGCAAACTAGAAAGTGTCGCATATGCAACGCTATGGAATGTAAAAAACAAAATCGATTTCTCCTAGCACTTTGTGCCGGGATTTGGACGCAAGAGCAAGAAGAGACCGAGAGAGAGAGAGAGAGAGAGAGAGAGAGAGAGAGAGAGAGAGAGAGACAGAGAGAGAGAGAGAGAGAGAGAGAGAGAGCAAGAGAGAGGGAGAGAGAGAGAGAGAGAGAGAGAGAGAGACATCTCATTGAAGCCAGGTATGTGCACACACACACACTTACACACACATACATATGCATACACACATACATATACACACATAGACACACACACACATACACATAGACACACACACACACACATTCACACAAATACACACACATATACACACATACACACATAATGTTGCATACACACATGCACACATAATGCATACACATGCACACACATATACACATACACATACACACACATACACACACATATACACACACATACACACACACATACACACACACATACACACACATTTATGCATACACACACATAGAGAGAGACATGCACACACATACACATACATGCATACATATGCATACATAATGCATATGCATATGCATACATAATGCATATGCATATGCATACATACATACATACTTACATGCATACACACACATACGCATACATAATGCACATGCATACATACACATACATGATGCATATGCATACATAATGCACATGCATACATACACATACATAATGCATAGACACACATATGCATACATAATGCATACACACACATACACACATATGCATACATACATGCATACACATACACACATAGACACATACACACACATAGACACATACACACACATAAACACATACAAACGCATAGACACACACACATACACATAGACGCCCACACACATACACACACATATACACACACACATACACACATAGAGACACACACACATAATGATGCATTCACACACATACACATGCATACACACATACACACATACACACACATATATGCATACATACATACTTACATGCATACATAAACATACATAATTCATACACACACATATGCATACATAATGCATACACCCACATATACACACCTATGCATACATACATGCATACACATACACACATAGAAACATACACACACATAGACACATACACACACATAAACACATACACACTCATAGACGTGTAGCGACACATACACATAGACACACACACATACACACACATATACACACACACCTACACACATAGACACATACACACATAATGATGCATACACACACATACACATGCATACACATACATATGCATACATACATGCATACACATACACACATACACACATACACACACATAGGCACATACACACACATAAACACATACACACATACACACTCATAGATACACACACATACACATAGACACACACACACATACACACACATATACACACATACACACATAGACACATACACACATAATGATGCATACACACACATATAGACACATATACACACACATACATACCCATATATGCATACACAGACACATAGAGAGACATACACACATATACCCATACATGCATACATATGGATACATAATGCATATGCATATGCATACATACATACTTACATGCATACATAATGCACATGCATACATAATGCACATGCATACATAATGCACATGCATACATAATGCACATGCATACATAATGCACATGCATACATAATGCACATGCATACATGTTGGAGCAAGTCTATGACAAGCCTAAGTATTGGCTTGAGTCTCACAAAGTCTTAGAAGAAGCTTTAAAAAGAAGACTATGTAAAGTTCACTTGTGAACTTTCTCTTGTAACTTTTGAAGAGTTTACTTAATGTAAAAGTAAGAGAATCTTAAATGGTTGAGTCCACTTGATCAAGAATGGAAAGAGGAGCCACGAATTCATGATTTGTGGTAGGTAGAGAATCAAATCAATCATTGATTGATTGGAGAGTGATTGAGGGAAGTTAGCCTCCCAAACTCAACTATAAATAGATGGCAGTTTTAGTCGTGGTTAGAGAGACCTATGTGAAGACCTCCAAGAGCTGAGCTTTATGCCATATCAAGGTGTGATTACAAGGCACACATATGTATCAACAAGTCATTGTATTGTACAAGCATTATACTTTCATTTTCATGATTATTTGAGTTCATCTTTCCATGTTCTTGTGAAGTGTACTACTCACTGCCATTACTCTCAGTGTTCTCAGTAATCTTGCAGAGATGTTTTGGGATGCACTTGAAGCTTTCTTTTCTTCAAGTACCAAAGCTAGGAAGCATCAACTATGGCTAGAGTTCACAACTCTCAAGAAGGCTCCCAAACAAAATGTGACTGATTTTGTCACAAAGCTCAAGGACATAGCGGATCAGTTGGGAAGCATTGGAGAGGTAATAGATGAAGAGCAAATTGTAAGGCAGGTCATCAATGGCTTGAAGGCAGATGATAAGTGGGAAGCATTCACCACAGCTATGGATTTGTACATGGACATGCATGTACCTGATTTCAACACACTCATTGGACAACTACTTACTCAAGAGGCAAAGCTTATCAAAAATGGAGAAAGCTCTAGAGGTAATCAATCTTCAGCTTTATACACGGATAAAAGTAAGTCTAAAGATAACAAAGGAAAGGCAAAGAAAGTGGATGATGAAGCTGGTACATATCAAGCTAACTATGCAGGTAGAGGAAGACATGGCAGAGGTAGAGGAAGAGGAGGTAGACAAGGCAAGGGGTGATCCCAAGACTCCAACTCATGTTCTATTTGTGGATTAACTAATCATACAACTGAAAATTGCTTTAGGAATTCCAGGAATCAAAGAGGCAGAGGATACAATAGAGGAAGTTATGGCTACTCAAGAGGAAGGTTCAACAACTACCATGGCAACTACAACAACTACAATCATTCAAACTATCAAGGAGGCTACAAAGGAAGGAGAGACTACAATAACTACACAGAAGACTCAAACAAAGAGGATTCATTATTGATCATGAACATGGCTATGCCACAAGGTAAATCTGATGAGCATGTTTTCTACATAGATTTAGGTTGTTCAAATCATGTGGCAGGAAATGTGGCACTCCTATCAGATTTAGAAGATCCAAGGAATAAGCATGAGGTACAAACAGGAGATGATACAAAACATCCTATGGAGAAAATAGGCAATGTCAAAGCACCTGATGGAAACATCAACCTACTCAGTAAGGTACTCTATGTCCCTACCATTACAAAGAATTTGATAAGTGTTGGGCAGATAGTAGAGAAAGGGTTGCAAGTCAGGTTCACAAAAGCAGGAGCATTTGTTGAAGATCCAAGTCAAGGATTCAGAAGAATTGCAAAAGGTGAAAAGATAGGTAGATTGTTCACATTTGAATTACAGGACACTAGAAACATTGCTCTCTTTAATTATGGTAGTCAGACACTCACAGAATTGGAAGTATGGCACAAAATGTTAGCACATATTGGTGAAAGGTCATTAAAGAAAATCTGCAGGGACCAAAGTGTACTTGGACTTCCTAATTTGTCAAAACAACATATGATTTATAAGTGTAGTGCATGTCAATTTGGAAAGTCTCAGAGGTTACCATTCATGAAGAAAGGTTATATGCATGGAGATCTCTTGGAGTTGGTTCATACAGATGTATGGGGACCTAGCAAGGAAGCTTCAATATCTGGATCAAGGTATTATGTTTCCTTTATTGATGATTGCAGCAGATGGACTATCCTATTCTTTATGAAACACAAAGATGAAGTTTTTTCATGTTTCAAAAGATATTTGGCTCTTGTGGAGAATCAAATAGGTAAATCACTAAAAAGGCTAAGGTCAGATGGAGGGGGAGAATACTTCTCCCATGATTTTGATTCTTTTCTTCAAGAAAGAGGAATCAAAAGAGAGGTAACTACAAGGTACACTCCTGAGCAAAATGAAGTGGCAGAAAGGAGGAATAGGACAATTGTTGAAGCTGCAAGCTCTATGTTAAATGAAAAGCATTTACCTAATTACTTATGGGCTGAGGCTGTATCTACAGCTACTTACTTGATTAACAGGTTGCCTTCAAAATCCCTTGATGGGACGACTCCATATGAGGCTTGGAATGGAAGAAGACCAAGCTTAGATCATTGTAAAATTTTTGGATGTATTGCTTTTGCTCATGTTCCTTCACAGGTTAGAGGCAAGATGGATCCAAAGGCAGAAAGGTGTGTATTTATTGGATATGACAACAATCAAAAGGGCTACAGGTTATACAACCCTACCAACAAAGGATTCTTGGTAAGCAGAGATGTAGTTTTTGATGAGAACAATTCATGGTATGAAGATTCATGCAGGTTGATCAATTTACCATATGATCTTGAAGAAGATTTTCCAAACCTTGGTAGAGAACAATCAAAGATTGAAGAACAAGACACCTCAGAGGATGATGAAGAATCTCACATGGAAAAGATCAAAGCATGGAAGTCTAAAGGTAAAGCAAAATTGCAGGAACTTGGACATGAGGCAGAATCATCACATCATGGACTAAGAAGATCTATGAGGGAAAAGAAAAAACCAGAAAGGTATGGGTTTGACACCTCATTAGTAACTAAAAATTCTATCTACATATCACAGGACATAAACCAAGAGGAGCCATCATCATTTAAAGAGGCCAAAGCAAAAACAGAATGGAAGCATGCAATGAAGGAAGAGATTGAAGCACTTGAGGAAAACAACACTTGGGATTTGGTGCCCAAGACTTCATCCATGAAGGTAATAGGCTCAAGATGGGTCTATAAACTCAAGAAGAATTTTGATGGTTCCATTAACAGGTATAAGGCAAGGCTTGTAGCAAAAGGCTTTGCACAAACTCAGGGAATTGATTATGAGGAGACCTTCTCTCCTGTGGCAAAGATGCCTACTATTAGGGTTTTGCTTAGTATTGCCTCTTCCAAGAATTGGAAGATACTTCAACTAGATGTAAAGAATGCATTTTTGAATGGTTGGATAACAGAAGAGGTATATATGGCACAACCACCTAGTTTTGAGAATCAAGTTTATCCTGATTATGTGTGTAAACTTAACAAAGCATTGTATGGTCTCAAGCAAGCTCCAAGAGCTTGGAATTTCAGGCTTGTTTCATTCTTGCAGGACAAAGGCTTTCAACCAAGCAAGGCAGATCCTTCACTCTTTATTAAAAAGAGTAATTCCGAGGTCATCTACCTATGTGTATATGTAGATGATATTATATTGACAGGAAATGATGCAAATGGTATGAAGAAGATCAAAGATCAGATGAGAGAAGAGTTCAAGATAAGTGATTTGGGTTCACTTACCTACTTCCTAGGTTTGGAAGTTGTCTACAAAGATCATGGTTTGTTTCTCACTCAAAGAAAGTACATTAAGGACATGTTGGCAAAATTCAAGATGCAAGATTGTAAGATTGCAGGTACTCCAATGGAGGTCAATCACAAATTGAGCTCACATGAAGGTGAACTCATAGAGGACATCACATCATATCAAAGTCTAGTGGGTAGTCTCAACTATGCCACATTGACAAGAGTAGATATATGTTACAATGTGAGTGTGCTAAGCCAATTTATGCACACACCAAGGAAACCACATATGGATGCTGCCAAAAGGATTCTCAAGTATCTCAAAGGAACCATAAATGAAGGACTTTATTATCCTTATGTATCTGATTTAGGTTTGAAGCTATTTTCTGATGCAGATTGGGCTGGCTCCAAGGAAGATAGAAGGAGCAATTCAGGTTATCTTACCTTTGCAGGTTCAAAGCTTATTTCATAGTCATCCAAGAAGCAACCCACAGTTGCTCTCTCTTCTACTGAAGCTGAATATAGAGGTCTTGCCATAGCTACACAAGAAGCTATGTGGATGAAGACATTATTCAAAGATCTTGGATTGGAATTTGGAACTCCAACTATTTTTTGTGACAATTTGAGTTCTATTCACTTGGCTGCTAATCCTATTTTTCATGCAAGGACTAAACATATTGAAGTTCATTATCACTATGTACGAGAGAAGGTTCTAAGCAAAGAGATTCAAATATCATATGTGTCCACTCATCAACAATGTGCAGATATTCTAACCAAAGCATTGGATGGTACAAAGCTTTGCAAATTCAAGGCTATGATTGGTTTGCAGGTAATCTTGGAAGATTGAAGACCTCAAGCATACTTGGCTTGAGGGGGAGCTGTTGGAGCAAGTCTATGAAAAGCCTAAGTATTGGCTTGAGTCTCACAAAGTCTTAGAAGAAGCTTTAAAAAGAAGACTATGTAAAGTTCACTTGTGAACTACCTCTTGTAACTTTTGAAGAGTTTACTTAATGTAAAAGTAAGAGAATCTTAAGTGGTTGAGTCCACTTGATCAAGAATGGAAAGAGGAGCCACGAATTCGTGATTTGTGGTAGGTAGAGAATCAAATCAATCATTGATTGATTGAAGAGTGATTGAGGGAAGTTAGCCTCCCAAACTCAACTATAAATAGATGGCAGTTTTAGTGGTGGTTAGAGAGACCTATGTGAAGACCTCCAAGAGCTGAGCTTTATGCCATATCAAGGTGTGATTACAAGGCACACATATGTATCAGTAAGTCATTGTATTGTACAAGCAATATACTTTCATTTTCATGATTATTTGAGTTCATCTTTCCATGTTCTTGTGAAGTGTACTACTCACTGCCATTACTCTTAGTTTTCTCAGTCAGCTTGCAGAGATGTTTTCTCTGAGCTTGGTGCATCATTTTCAGTGATTTAACTTGGTAAAGTTAGCTCTATAAGTCTAATATATGCTCACAGATTTTCATGTCATTTGGATGTTGCAATCTTCAGTTATGTTCATTTGAAGTCAACAGGGTCTGTTCATCTTCACTTCTCTGTCAGGTACCCGACTTTTTCACTCATCTTGTCAGAGCCATTTCTCAGTGGTTACTTATCCAAATTCAGTGATTTAAAGCTTGTTGGATTCCCTTACTGTCTAGTATAATCATACAAGTTTTCATAATCATTGGATTTCTACATTTTGCGTTATGGTGATTTTTCTGCTCACTGGTCTATTTCTATAGCAGCCCGTGAAAATCGGGATGATGTCATCACTTGTTAAAACTCATTCTCAGTGTGTGGTTCATTATCTTTTATGAGATTACTCTTGAAAGTTAGCTCTTTAAGTTACCTATACTTCCCCAAGAGGAATTAAGCTAATTGCTGCTGTGCTCAGAGAATTATGTAAAACACTAGACATGTGTATGAACCAAGAATAGCAAGTTTTCACCTCTGAGCTAACTCCAACTTATCTCTTTTGATCTATCTTTTTGAGAGTGATCTTCCAAGGTACATAGGGTGTCTAATACATCCATTGGCAAGCTAAAAGGGCCCACCATATACTTCTAGAGTTCATTTGGCTGGTGTAGATCAAGGATTTTGCAACACCTCTTCATCTTCAAGCACATACCTATCCATCTCTTCACAATACATACACATACATAATGCATACAGACACATATGCATACATAATGCATACACACACATACACACATATGCATACATACATGCATACACGTACACACATAGACACATACACACACAAACACATACACACACATAAACACATAAACACTCATAGACACACACACATACACATAGACGCGCACACACATACACACACATATACACACACATAGACACATACACACATAATAATGCATTCACACACATACACATGCATACACACATACAAATACATATACACACATACACACATACACACATACACACACATATATGCATACACACACACATAGAGAGATATACACACACATACATATACATAAATACATATGCATACATAATGCATATGCATATGCATACATACATATTTACATGCATACATAATGCATATGCATACATAATGCATATGCATACATACACATACAGAATGCATACACACACATATGCAGACATAATGCATACACACACATACACACACATATGCATACATACATGCATACACATAGACACATACACACACATAGACACATACACACACATAAACACATACACACTCATAGATGCGTAGCGACACATACACATAGACACACACACATACATACACACATATACACACACACATACACACATAGACACATACACACATAATGATGCATACACACACATACACATGCATACACATACATATGCATATATACATGCATACACATACACACATAGACACATACACACACATACACACTCATAGCTTCAAGCTAAAAATTCGTGGGGAATCTTTTATGGACATGTGGAGCAATCAAAGGAAGCCAAAAGCCACGAGATTCCATCAAGAAAAGTCACTCAACCACTCCCCAAGTCATCTCAACTAATTCCTCCAAGTTAGGAGGCTGATTTGGAAAGGTAGTTCCTAGATTTTAGGGGCACACCTCTCACTATAAAAGGAGCATGTATCCCGACTTCTTTTGGGTCATCTTCTTGGAGTTTTAGCTCATGTAAAGTGAGCACTAAGTGCTGGAGTTGTGATAAGCAAGCCCCTTGCTTAAGAAACCCCCTTGCTTGCTTGTTTGTTTTCTTTTAGTAGGCATATCTATGTGTGTGCGCAGGCAGTGTTGCAACTCTCTACCCCTGAGTTGTTAGCATTGGTTCTCCCTCATATGGTATCCATTTGATGTAATTCTTGTCTCATTGGATAGATATAAGAGTCTATTTTATGCTTACCAATTCGCTAGAGCATTCTCTGAGTAAGCTGGGAGCAACATTCATTTTAGTGAAGTTGTGTGATTGATATCTCTCTCTTTGTGTAGGCTCTGTTGGAAATATTTTGCTCTCTGTTGTAAGGGCTGGTTATCCTTTTCTATGTATCCATTTGCTATGATTTTGGTGTCATTGGGTAGCTATTAGAGTGCTCTATAGTTTACTCAAGTTTGAGATTCATTCTCTGTATAATCGCGGAGAAAAGTTTGCTGGAGTGAAGTGAGGTCTCTGCTTGACTAGCAGTTGTGAGCATTCAACTAGCTCATGTTGTAGACATTGTTTCTCTTTGTGTAAGCATCCATTTCAAGTGAAATTTGTTTTGTTGGAAAGCCCTTGGGGTCTACTACAGGTCTACAAAAGCTCACTGGAGTTCTCTGCATAAGCTCTGAGTAAGAGCATTTTTGGTGTGCAGAGGTCAAAGAAGGATACCTGTGGAGGTCATTCGTGCTTCATCATTGCTTAGGGGTTGAGATACTTCCCGCATCAGTGGTATCAGAGCATTTGGGCATCTTGGAGGTATCACATTCAAGAAAGAAGACCTCTTGGAGTTGGTGGTTGAAGAGTTGCATCAACAAAAGCTTCTTGGAGGTAGCTCACATCAAGGGGGAGCTATTCTACTCAAATTTGCAAGAGCACAAGGTGTCCATCTAAGGAAAGCTTTGGATTGAGGTAACCTCAGAGCCTCATTTTCATTTCACAGATTGGAGCATTAGCCAAGGGCTAGGTCAAGTATCAAAGACTAGATATGGGAGACTTCAACACTCAAAATGAAAAGCTAGACAAAGGTAACTATCAACCATGGAGATTTAGGGTCTCCAACTATCTTATGGGCAAGGGCCTTTGGGGGTTGATTAGTGGAAGTGAACCGAGACCTAGGTTGGATGAGAATCCAACCAATGACCAGAGAAGGGCCTTTAGGGAATGGAATGAAAGAGACAAGAGGGTTATCTTTATTCTTTCCCAACACATTAGCAATAGCATGATCGGCCATATCCAAGACCTGGATTCAAGCATGAAGGTATGGGAGACACTTGAAAGGCTTTATTCAACAAGCACCAAAGCAAGGAAGATCCAACTCAAGAATGAGCTCAACAACCTTAGGAAGAGCTCAGGGAGTAGCATAAATGACTACATACTTAAGGTCAAGGAGTTATCAGATGCATTGGGATCCATTGGAAGCCACGTAGACGATGACGATCTTGTGGCTTATACTCTCAATGGTTTGAGAGATGATGAGAAGTGGAAACCCTTTACCACTTCAGTTTATGTAAGGGATAATCTTCCCGATTTTGAGCAATAGGTTGCTCTCATGGTCACCGAAGAAATGAACATAGGTGGAAGTTCAACTAAAAGCAAAGATGCACAAGTTTTCTATGCAGGTAATCAAAGGGGCAAAGGAAGACAAGGACAAGGAAGGGGCAAAGGAAGGTTTGGAGGAAGGCAAGGCCACTCAAGAAATCAAGGACATGAACAAGGCACCTCATCACAAAGAGGGAGAGGAAGATCAAGAGGAAGAGGAGGACGACATCAACAAAACAGGAATCAAGATGGCGAAGGATGTTACATATGTGGCAAGTTTGGCCACTATGCTTGAGATTGCTACCAAGGAGGAAACCAAAGGAACTATAATCAAGGTTCTTCATACAAAGGCCAAGGTAATTATGCTTCTACAAGTTCAGAAAATGACAATCTCTTGATGATGCACATGAATGGGAATTCAAGCAAAGTAGATAACACTTGGTATATTGATAGTGGATGTAGCAACCATATGAGTTGCAATGCTTCTTGGTTTACTAATCTACATGTTCCCAAAGGTAAAGGACATGTAGAAACAGGTGATGATACAGCCCATGAGATCTCCCATGTTGGAGATGTAGCTTTGCATGACAAGGAGGAAGGAAGATGTCTCAAGGATGTCTTGCATGTACCTACCATCACAAAGAACTTGGTGTCCGTTGGGCAAATGGTTGAAAGAGGCTATCAAGTAAGGTTCAACAAAGGTTTATGCTTTGTGGAGAACCCTAAGCAAGGTTACAAGGTCATAGCAAGAGGAAAGAAGCAAGGGAGACTCTTCACTTTGGAGGTAAATTCTCATTCTACTCAACATGTCTACTTCACATATGGAAACAAGAGGATTTCGGAGTTGGACTTGTGGCACAAGAGGATAGGTCACATCAACATACAAAGAATGAAGGAAATGCAATTCAAGAGGCTGGTTGAAGGTCTTCCCAACTTCCAAGGACAAGGTATGAAGCATTTATGTGAATCTTGTCAACTAGGGAAGCAAGCGAGACTTCCATTCAAGAAGAGTGGCTACATAAGCCAACATCCATTGGAGTTGATACATACAGATGTGTGGGGGCCAACGAAAGAGCAATCCATTGGAGGTAACAAGTACTTTGTCACTTTTATAGATGATTGCACAAGGATGGTTTGGGTTTATTTCATCAAAAACAAATCAGATGTGTTTACATGTTTCAAAGCATTCAAGGCAATGGTAGAGAAGGAAACAGGTACATATATCAAGAAGCTAAGGTCCGATAGAGGGGGGAATATTTCTCAAATGAGTTTTCTGATTTTTTAATGGATCAAGTCATCTAGAGGCAAGTAACATGCAGGTACACACCCCAACAAAATGGAGTAGCAGAGAGAAAGAATAGATACATTGTCGAGATTGCTAGAGCAATACTTAATGAGATGAATGTACCTAACATGTTTTGGAGTGATGCAGCAAATACCGCCGTGTATCTAATGAATAGGGCTCCTACCTCAGGGATCCATGGCTTGACACCATATCAAGCCTATTATGTTAAGAAACCTGATCTTTCCCACTTGAAGATATTTGGATGTACTTGTTATGTACATGTGCCAAGTGAATTGATGCACAAGCTACAACCAAAGGCAGAAAAGTGTGTGTTTCTAGGATATTCAAATGATCATAAAGGTTACAGGTGCTTCAACCCAAACACAAAGGACTTGAGGATATCAAGGGATGTAGCATTTGATGAGCTACTCCCTTGGTATAAGAAGTATGATTGTATGCAGGACTATGAAGAAGAAAAGCATGGACATGATGAAGAACAAATCGACCTAGAGCTAAGCGGCCCAAGGTGTTCCATCAATGAAGATAGTTCAAGCATGAACTCACCATGGAGGGGGAGATCTTCATCAAGCTATGAAGCACAATCAATCAACAAAGGCAAAGCAACATTGGTGGAGTTGGATGAAGAAGGTAATGAAGTTGAAGATGATGAAGGACACATGATGGAGAAAGAAGCCACGTCAAAGAAAGAGATCAAGTTCCCAAGGCAAAGGAGGTTTATTCCTCCAAAAGGTGAAGAAAGGAAGTCTTCTAGAGTTAAGTATCCAACTCAAAGGTTTACTTATGATTCATACATGGCAACACATTATGCATATATGAACAAAGTAGTAGAAGATCATGAGCCCGATTGCTATGAAGATGCAAGCAGGTACACCGAATGGAAAGAGGCAATGCAAGAAGAGATCGACGCACTTGAGGAAAATCAAACATGGACTCTAGTGCCCAAGAAGGAGAACATGAAGGTAATAGGTAATAAGTGGGTGTATAAAGTAAAGAGGAGTTCAGATGGATCTATTTCTAGGTTCAAAGCAAGATTGGTGGCCAAGGGTTTTGCACAAACCTATGGAGTGGACTTTGAAGAGACATTCAGCCCTGTGGCAAAGATGAGCACCATTAGGAAACTCATTGCAATGGCTGCTAGCAAAGGATGGAAGCTCTTCCAATTGGATATCAAGAATGCCTTTCTCAATGGAGACTTGGAAGAAGAGGTATACATGGAGCAACCACTAGGTTTTGTTCATAAAGAGTTTCCACATCATGTTTGTAGGTTGAAGAAGGCACTTTATGGCCTAAAGCAAGCTCCAAGGGCTTGGAACCAAAGATTGGTGGACTATTTGATCAAATGTGGTTACAATCAATGCAAGGCGGATCCATCTCTCTTCATCAAACAAAGAGGAGAACTTGTGGTCTACATGTGTGTGTATGTAGATGATCTTATCATTACAGGTAATGATACAAAGGGCATTGAGGAGATCAAGGCAAAGCTTGGAAAGGAGTTTAGGATCTCTGATCTTGGAGATCTTAGGTATTTTCTTGGCATTGAAGTTGTATACAAAGAAGAAGGTATTATGCTCATACAAAGGAAGTATATTCTAGACCTACTTGAGAGGTTTGGGATGCTACATTGCAAGCCTATTTCAAATCCCATGGAAGTTAATGTAAAGCTAAGCTCCATTGATGGAGAGCCATTAGAGGATGTAACTTTGTATCGATCTATTGTAGGCTCTTTCAATTATGCCACAATAACCAGGCCCGACATAGCATACGGAGTTGGAGTGTTATCACAATTTATGCATAGTCCAAGGACTACACACTTGCAAGCTGCAAGAAGAATGTTGTGATATCTCAAAGCCACTATAAATGAAGGATTGTTCTACTCATTTGATGATGATATGCAGGTCAAAGCTTATTCCGATGCCGATTGGGCCGGTTCGAAGGAAGATAGAAGGAGTACAAGTGGTTACCTAGTCATGCTAGGTAGCAAGATCATCTCATGGATTTCAAAGAAGCAACCCACGGTGGCATTATCTTCCACCGAGGCTGAGTATAGAGCTTTGGCTCAAGTCACATGTGAGCTAATGTGGATTAAAAAGTTATTTATGGAGCTTAATTTGCAGGTTGACACATATCCAATTTTTTGTGACAACATGAGTAGCATTCATCTAGCATCGAACCATGTCTATCATGCTAGAACCAAGCATATTGAAGTGCACTATCACTTCATAAGGGAAAAGGTGATATCCAAGGAAGTTTCAGTACATCATATTGGTACCAAGGACCAAGTTGCGGACATGTTTACAAAGGCTTTGGATGGGATGAAGATTTCAAAATTCAAGCAATGCATCAACATGAAGGAGCTTGGATGAGGATGAAGAATTGAAGCTTGAGGGGGAGTGTTAAAAGTCAAGCTTCAAGCTAAAAATTCGTGGGGAATCTTTTATGGACATGTGGAGCAATCAAAGGAAGCCAAAAGCCACGAGATTCCATCAAGAAAAGTCACTGAAACACTCCCCAAGTCATCTCAACTAATTCCTCCAAGTTAGGAGGCTGATTTGGAAAGGTAGTTCCTAGATTTTAGGGGCACACCTCTCACTATAAAAGGAGCATGTATCCCGACTTCTTTTGGGCCATCTTCTTGGAGTTTTAGCTCATGTAAAGTGAGCACTAAGTGCTGGAGTTGTGATAAGCAAGCCCCTTGCTTAAGCAACCCCCTTGCTTGCTTGTTTGTTTTCTTTTAGTAGGCATATCTATGTGTGTGCGCAGGCAGTGTTGCAACTCTCTACCCCTGAGTTGTTAGCATTGGTTCTCCCTCATATGGTATCCATTTGATGTAATTCTTGTCTCATTGGATAGCTATAAGAGTCTATTTTATGCTTACCAATTCTCTGGAGCATTCTCGGAGTAAGCTGGGAGCAACATTCATTTTAGTGAAGATGTGTGATTGATATCTCTCTCTTTGTGTAGGCTTTGTTGGAAATATTTTGCTCTCTGTTGTAAGGGCTGGTTCTCCTTCTCTATGTATCCATTTGCTATGATTTTGGTGTCATTGGGTAGCTATTATAGTGCTCTAAATTTGACTCAAGTTTGAGATTCATTCTTTGTATAATCTCTGAGAAAAGTTTGCTGGAATGAAGTGAGGTCTCTGCTTGACTAGAAGTTGTGAGCATTCAACTAGCTCATGTTGTAGACATTGTTTCTCTTTGTGTAAGCATCCATTTCAAGTGAAATTTGTTTTGTTGGAAAGCCCTTGGTGTCTACTACAGGTCTACAAAAGCTCACTGGAGTTCTCTGCATAAGCTCTGAGTAAGAGCATTTTTGGTGTGCAGAGGTCAAAGAAGGATACCTGTGGAGGTCATTTGCGCTTCATCGTTGCTTAGGGGTTGAGATACTTCCCCCATCAAGACACACACACATACACACACATATAAACATACATACACACATAGACACATACACACATAATGATGCATACACACATACAGACACATATACACACACATAGACACATACACACACATATATGCATACACACACATATAGAGAGACATACACACACATACACATACATGCATACATATGCATACATAATGCATATGCATATGCATATGCATACATACATACTTACATGCATACATAATGCACATGCTTACATACACATACATAATGCATACACACATATGCATACATAATGCATACACACACATAGACACATATGCATACATACATGCATACTGATAGACACATACACACACATCAACACGTACACACTCATAGACGCGTAGCGACACATACACATAGACACATACACATACACACACACATATATACACACACAAACATACACACATAGACACATACACACATAATGATGCATACATACACATACACATGAATACATACACATATGCATACATACATGCATACACATACACACATAGACACATGCACACATAGACAAGGTGCAGGTAAGAGTCGTCTAGTGCCCACATTCTTCTCTTGAACTCCAATCCATTCCCTATGTACACAATGTTCCCCTCTGGCTCTATATCGCACTCTAGTGCTAAGGTGCCTATGTCCTCATAGGCAACTCTGCTATGCTATCACGATGTGGAGGTGGTATAGGTGTCCTAAAAATAGATAGATAAAAATAAATAAAAATATGTGTTATAATATCATTAAAAACGTTTATGAAAAAAACATACCTTTGAGCAGATAGCTGTCTTCCTGCATGTGGAGCCGCAGAAGAGCCCTCCTCTGATCGCTGGGTAAGCATCTCGATCGTATAGTTTAGCTCCTCATGAGACATCTCTGAGTAATCACGCATGATGGCCCCTAGAGTATTAGATGGAACTCTTGCTCTCATAAGACTTTTTATGAGAGATTTTCACCTTTCTCTCTCTACTAGGATCCATAATACCTAACATATAAAACAAAATGGGTTAGAAATCAATATATATATGTGTACATATGTATGTGTGTATGCATAAAGTATGTATATGTATGCATGTGTGTGTATTTATGTGCATGTATGTGTGTGTGTATGTGTGTATGCATGTGTATGTGTGTATGCATGTGTATGTGTGTGTATGCATCATTATGTGTGTATGTCTCTATGTATGTATGTGTGTGTGTATATGTGTGCATCTATGAGCGTGTATGTGTTTATGTGTGTGTATGTGTCTATGTGTGTTTATGTGTCTATGTGTGTATGTGTATGCATGTATGTATGCATATGTGTGTGTATGTTTGTGTATGCATTATGTATGTGTATGTATGCATGTATGTATGTATGTATGCATATGCATATGCATTATGTATGTATATGTATGCATGTTGTGTATGTGTGAGTATGTCTCTCTATGTGTGTGTGTATGCATATATGTGTGTGTATGTGTGTGTGTATATGTTTCTGTATGTGTTTATGCATGTGTATGTGTGTGTATGCATCATAATGTGTGTATGTGTGTGTCTATATGTGTATGTGTGTGTGTGTCTATGTCTATGTGTATGTGTGTGTGTCTATGAGTATGTATGTGTTAATGTGTATGTACGTGTCTATATGTGTGTGAAAATTTTACATATAAATTGAAATAAATATCTTATGTTTTATTTACATTATTTTTTTTTATTTTCGTAGTGAGCATGATGAGAGGGATAAAAAATACGTACTTAGTTCACTTGAGATAGAGTTTGGGACAAAATGGTCATTTAAGTGGTGTCTAAAAGAGATGCAGACAGTTATGGCTCATCGTCCCGATAATGCACGGTATACACTGCTTTTATGTATATATATGTGGATATGAGTATGTGTGTTTATGCATGTATGTATGTATATGAGAGAGAGAGAAGAGTGAGACTAGAGGTACAAATACACACATACACACACATATACATCATACATGCACATTACACACATATACACATACATGCATATTTATACATACACATACATGCACATTTTTACACACACATACACATGCATGTAGTTACACACATATAATGAATACACATAGACACATACACATACTCACATACACGTACACATATTCACATACACATACACATGCATAATCATATCTACACACACATAGACTCATATAATCATATTTACATGCATATATACATATACACATGCATATATACACACACACACACAACACATGCATATGCACATATAGATACACATACATACACAACACATGCATACAGAAAAATAAATAAATAAATAAATAAATAAATAAATAAATAAATAAATAAATCCTATTTCAAAAATCCTAAATTGAAAACACTAATTTTGATATTAGGGTTTTAAAACCCCTAATTTAAAAACTCGAATTCAACCTTTTAGCCATATTTTTGAAGTATATGTACACATTGCATCTATTCCTCCGACGTCCTACTAGAAAGATGTCTCTTCTCCCAGCCTTATGCCTCTATATATAGCTACTCGAATCAATGAGGATCATAATATATATAAAGATATATACATATCATGTAGATACACATACAAAAATATAAAATGGAGTAGGTATATTATGCATCACACATACATGCCTAAATACACACATAAATATATATATACATGCATACTTTTTTACATGTACACACTTACACATAGACATATATACATATACACATGCACACATCACATATACATGCCTACATGCACACATAAACATATATATACATGCATACATATTTCCATGTACATATTTACACATAGACACATACACATATATGCATGTACACATTTATAAACACTTGCATATATTACATGAATACATGAATATTTTACATAAATGCATATGCATATATACACATATGCATATTTAACACATATATACATATATCACACACATGCAAACACATACATATACATGAAATACATATATATGCATAGTAACATATGTATACATATAATACACATGAATACACACACATATGCATACATACATGATAAAAACTTGTTCCTCGAAGATAAAGCTATATATAAAATAATTAGGCATACCCCCAAGCTTCATGTTCTAATTTAAAAGAACATGAATAAATCTCTCTAGTAGGATTCATCGTTATTCAAGTTAATAAAAAAATCTATTATCTCATATCCATTCAGAAGCTTCAAGTTATTGATCGATAACTAGAGTAGAACTTACTATCTAATCTACTCATATGTATTCATTATTGCCATCATTTTGGTAAGACATCAATATAGTCTCATCTTAATTATCCTTATTGATTTAAGTTATTTCCTCTATTGTTAAATCTATGTTCTCATGAATCACATCATCTATTGATGGATTAATATCTATTTCTGGTAATTTCTCTTCCTCATCAGTAGAATCAGCATGTAGAGAGTCATCCTCTTCATCAAAAAGATTAGTATCATTATCACGTATAATGATTCTAATTTCTCTTTCAGATGTTGATGTATTAGTATCTGATGCCGAATCATCAAGACGACTTTCTTCGATCTCTCTAACAATAAACTATTCAAACAATGACCTACCTCTAGGTTGCACATGAATGACTTGCCACCAAGGATGAGCATCTGGGTTTTTATAAAAAAATGCTTGTTCAATATGCCTAGGAAGAATATATGGTTCTTTAGTAGATGGCATTACCTTGGAAGAATCAATTGCCCAAAACCTAGATAATTCCTTTCTTAATGTGGAATTAATACCTTTATACTCGGCTCGAAACCTATCAACCTTCAAAATGACCTATCAAAATATATAATACAAAAACCAATTATTAGGTGCTTAAGAAAATAACTAACTCTATCATGGAAAATATAAAAATTTTTCTACCTGTTAATGAAATTTCGTAGATACCAACAATAGTTCCTACATAACCAAATTCACTATCTATAAGGTTCGTGTCTTTTGAGCTAGCATGTGATAGTTGCTTGAAAGAAGCAGCAATACTAGCTTTGATTCTAATATGCTGTCCAAAAGCCCACATATTAGTGAACATTCGAGCCTCTAAAATAAATTCAATTTGTAAATAAAAACTAATATACATATATGAGAAAAATAAAATATTATTCTAATAAAATTACCTTTCGTTCACAACCTGTCATTCACTCTCTTTGCTCATCTGAGATTTCTTCATTATTTGCGTTGGCGCGTTGTAAACGACTCTATAGCTAATCCGTGAAAGAAGATATATCAGTAATCTCATTATTATCGAGATTACGTCTATGTCTTTTGCTTTTTTGCCTTTTACTTCGGAGACTTTGAAGTTCCTTGTACTTGCTAAGGAATGCTTGCATGCATTTGCTATGATATGCTACAAAAGTAGAAACATCAATTTTTTCTTGAAATGTAAATAAGAATGGAACTCCCTTACCTATTAATACCTCATCTATTATTTTTGAAGAAGACTCGTTGGTCCATGCACGTGGAGCTTCTTCATGAACTCTTTCAAGGTACTCACTAACGTAATACATGCACTCTTCAAGCATCCAACCCTTTGCCATGGATCCTTCTGGTTTTTCTCTTTGTCGCATATAACCTTTTAATATTCCCATAAATCGCTCGACCCAAAACATCTATCGAGTGTTGACAACACCTGCAATCTCTCTTTCATCTACAAGATGGACTAATAAATGAACCTGAATATCAAAAAATGAACTAGGAAGTTCTTCCTCCATCAAACATGGTAGCTCTTTGCATTCACAGTTTTTTTTTGTAGGATCCAGTTTTTGTCAATCTCTTTGGATGTAATCCACCTATACATCTCATAAAATCAATTATAAAGAAGTTAATTAAAAAATAAAAGATATGCAATATTCATACATATTAAACATAAAAGTATCATAATTACCTTATAAGTGATCCAAGACGATAGATCACATCTCGTACTCCTTTTGTTGTACATCCATCGATAACCAAAGGTAAAAGATGTTTCAAAAAGTTATGTCAGCCATGGGTCTTTAACACAGATAAGCTCTTACCATCCATAGTAAACATGTTTTGAAAAGATGCTCCATATCCTGTAGGAGTCTTAATCAATTGAATTCTATTGTTGATAGTCTGTATCTCTTTTGTTGTAAGTACCCAAGAAGTAGATGCATAAGTCATTTCTTGTCGATGTCTATAAAAAACTGGCCATAACTTTGGTTTGGATTTTTGATCTTTCAAATCATTCCTTGATGCTATGGTATCTTTTAGTCCAAGAAGATGCTCCCATAGTGAATAACCAATATTTTTGAATATATGCATCGAATCAAGAAGATGACATACTTTTAACTCTTTCCAATACTCCAAAGAATACCAAATTGATATGTTCTCTACGAGTGCCAATTTTCATTTTCCTCTCTTTATCTGAATCATCACTGAAGATTTCTAATTTTGGATCTATCAGAGGTCCATTTGTCCATTTTTTATACCAATCCATAGGCGTCATAGGTTTTGGACACTTACCTATTTGAAGCTTTCCATTAAAATGTATCGCTTCTCTTTTAGATCTTAATGGAAGATCATGAGGCAAGAATTGTCGATGTCGAAGATAACTATTTTTGTTGAGATTCTTACTATAGATTGATCTCAACCAATCACCACAATATGGACAAGCTTTATACCCCTTAGTAGATATTCCGGCATCAGGAAAATGATAAAAATATGATTAGATTAAATCATATTTATTTACATGCATATTGAATAAAAAATTACATCAATACCTGAACAAACACCATATCCTGGAAAATCATGAATCGTCCAAGCCACAATACCACGAACCGTAATATGTCTTTCATTGATGCTTTTCGATACATCAATGACATTAATACCTCTCCATAACTCTTGGAGATCGTCAATGAGAGGAGCAAGATATATATTCATATCTTTAACTTGTCTTTTGCCTGAGATTAAAAGTGAAAGCATTAAATGCTCCTTTTCAATGCTAAGATATGGCAGAAGATTGTAGTTTATGACTACCACTCGCCATGTTGACCATTTACTGGATTTCATGGAGAATGGATTAACCCCATCGAATGCAACTCCTAACTTTAGATTCAGTGGATTTTGTGCAAATTCAGGCCATGTAGAATCAATATGCTAAAAAGCAACACTATCGGGAGGAATTCTCATTATTCCATCACTACTTTTGTGATCATGTCCCCAAGTCAAAAGCTTTGATAATTTGGGGCTTTGAAACATATGTCTAATCCGTGGAGCCAATGGAAAATGTCTCAATACCTTTTTTGGGATTTTACCTTCTTCGCCCTTATATCGAGGAGATTGACATTTGGGACATGTCAAAGAGTTCGCATATTCACCTCTATATAAAATACAATCCTTAGGACATGCATGTATACATTGATAATCTATACCAAGATTTTTTATTATCTTCTTCATTTCATCATGTGAGGTAGGAAGAATATTTTGAGTTGGTAAAAACTTTTCAGATAATAACATGTAAGTTTATCAAAAAAAGATATATTAAAAAAAGTAAATAGATAAATATACATATATATATATATATATATATATATATATATATATATATATATATATATATATGCATATAATTTTATATATGTGTATGCTTATGTGCATATTTCAAAATATTCGCAAGAAAATTGACTGTTTTGGATGGCAGGATACTATTGTTTGTTTTGGAGGATATGAAGTATGTACATTCATTGAATGATTTGTCGATTCTATCATATGTTCAATTTGAAAGTGTGAGAAGCGGATTTATAATTTCTATTCAAAGAATTTGGCATTGTTTATAGGCCATAGGATGGTGATCTCGATGAATCACATGCATAGAGGTTACTCAAGATAGAGCAACCTGATTATAATAGACTAGTGCCAGCAGGATTCCTGAGGTATGAAGTAAACCTCTTGCATGTCAATGATGAACATTTGAGCTTTAGGATACAAAGTTCAAATCATGGTGGCTTGAGAGGATCACTTTTATACAACTTGTTCAAAGAACTTCAGGTTTATGCCACTGAAGTTCTTTGAACAAGCTCTATAAAAGTGATCCTCTCAAGCCACCATGATTTCCACTTTGTATCCTAAAGATCTGATGCTCAATCATTGACATGCTAGAGGTTTACTCCATACCCCAGGAATCCTACTGGCACTAGTCCATTATAATCAGATTGCTCTATCTTGAGTAACCTCTGTGCATGTAATTCATCTAGGTCACCATTGTATGGCCTATAAACAGTGCCAAATTCTTCAAATAGCAATTATAAATCCGCTTCTCACACTTTCAAATTGAACATATGAAAGAATTGACAAATCATTCAATGAAGGTACATACTTCATATCCTCCAAAACAAACAATCATATCCTACCATCCAAACAATCAAATTTTTCACGAATATTTTGAAAGATGCATTAATAGTTTTAAAAGAAACGTGGACAAAAAGTGTCCATTCAATTCACGTTCTTGTTCTTACCTTATCTAAAGTAATAATAAAAACCTGCATTGAATGGACACTTTTTGTTTGCCCATCCTTTAAAATTATTTTTCCATCCTTCAAAATGTGTGTATATGTGTGTGTATGTTTACATGTGTGTATGCATTCATGTATATTATGTGTATGTTTATATATGCATATATATATAAATATATATATATATATATATATATATATATATATATATATATATATATATATATATATATATATATATATATATATATATATATATATATATATTTATTTATTTATTTATTTATTTATTTATTTATTTATTTATTTATTTATTTATTTATTTATGCATATATATATAAATAAATAAAAAATTGAAAATTATACCTTAATAGTGTCGAAACAGATCCATTACTCCATCCAAAATGATTTTGAAGATTGAGAATAAGTAAGCTCGCACTTAGTCATGTCAAAGGAGTTCCTTCATATACATGCTTTAGACATTCCTCTCGAAGATATTTCTCATTTTTAGAAATATCAATGCTCTCACTATCATTTTGATACCAATCCTCAATAAAATTTGTAATGCCATCATCTCCATCATTGTCACACAGATCTTGTACTTTATTGTCTTTTGAATATAGATATTTCAACTTTGCATATTCCATAGGATTACTTTTGTGTAGCCTCCTCATGGAAGCTCCTGATAAATGAGGTCTTACTGGTAATTGTGAATGTTGTGGAGGAATATCATCAACATCATACGTTGGAATCTACACATATAAATAAAATTCATTAGTATTCTATAAATGAATAAAAAGTAAACTTTAAATATAAAATTAAGTATATAACTTATTAAATATGGATAGAAAATTTTTATTCTGTCTAGCTAAAAGGTGCTCATGGAGGTCTACACCATCCATAATTCACTAATAGTTCATCACCAGCATGTAATGTAGTAATAGCATTGACAAGTATTTATCTTGATACATCGCTAATCATGTATGGTGATTCATGACTATTTTCATGCTCCTCAAATGTGCAATTCCTTGAACTATTATGTAACCGTCGACTACTATTTATTAAACCTACTATATTTCCATGTGTGTAAGGTCTTCCATCAATATATAATCTTTCATTTTCTGCATGTAAAATCCTTCTACTAGTAAGGGATCCTGCGTTCAAGCATATTCCATAAGTACTCATGCTTTGAACATAACGTGAAAGTTGATGCCAATCTCCCCATCCATATATAGGACCACAAAATGACATAAGAGTGACTGCAGAGTTCAGAGGCACATACAAATCCTCTTCAATAAAGAGACCACGACCAACATTAGTAATAGTGGATGGAGCAATCATATAACGATTACCCCGAAAGTTGAAAACCTCTCCATCCAAAGGAAGTGGTCCTCTGTTCCATCCTCCATATCTTCTTCTATCATATGTTTGTACTAAAGAACGATCACAAGCTAGCAATGGATAATCTCGAGCCATTTGAGTCTCTAAACCTGGAGGTAGAGGATTTCTAGAAACCTTTGCTTGTAATTGATGAACAACAAGTCCATGATGTGTACGAGGTATATTAGCATTATGAGAAAAATTATCATCATCATCATCATCGAGCAAGTATCCCTGTATATCAACAATAATTTGATTTTGTATATGGTTTTTAAATAAAATAATGACATTAATATATATAGAAAATACATACCCAAGCATTATCACATTGACCTGGTGATGGTGCATGCTCAAAAGTACCATACTCTCCCTCATGTTCAATACATTCCAATCCTGGTCTTTGATACGTGCCATAACAAGAGTTACACCAACATATAATATGCTCTTGATAGTAAATTCATCATAATTTCTATCGGAGGACACATGTGAAGTCCTTGCATGGGTAGGAGGTGGTGGAGTACCCTCTAATTGATCAGAATCTGCACATAATAAGAAACAGAAAAATATATAAGCTATGTATCCATCAAATATATTTAAAATTAAATGTTTGATATACTTAGAGTATATAGTCGTTGCACGATGAGGAGACGGTGGTGCAGTTCCATCTCATTGATCAGAATCTACAAATAATGGTATTTGATATTAATAATTTGATTATCTACATACACAAAAAATTCACATATACATATTTACACATACACACATATTCACATATACACATTTCACATACACACATATTCACATATACACAACTACACATTATTGTGGGATAAATGCATGTATTTTGTACGAATGAGTGTATATGCATGCATGTGTGTGTACGTATATATGTGGATATGTATATGTGTGTTTATGTTATATGTATGTTTATGTGTATATGTATACATATATGTATGCGTATATGTTTGCATGTATATGTGTATGTGGGTATGTGTGTGTATGTGTGTGTATATATCTGTATGTATTTTGATTTTTTTTTCTGTTTCAGATTAAATCAACAGGAGATATTGTATGATGGAAAAAAATAAGAGGCGACCTAACATACCACCTGAGACGTGGCAGTCTTTTCGTAGACAGCTACGTCTTCAAGAGTCATTTCCTCAGTACACAAATTAATAGTTTATATTTATAATTTTTATATATTTTAGTAATTTTTACATTTAATTTATGTATTTTTTTCTTAAATAAAGAGGCTCTTGCAAAGAAGAGCCACATCGCACCTAGGCCAAATGGGCCATAATGGTTTTGTAGTTACATTTGTAAGTATATGTGTTATTGTGAGTATATTTTTTATTTTAGTTAAAATGCAAGCAACTAATCTTTTTTATTCCTTTCAATGCAACGGAAGCTGATACCCTACGAAACATGAGATCGAGTATGCTACACATTTTGGATATCGGCGTTTGAGCGAGTATATGCGCGATTATCTTGATGCCTTTGTGAGTATTATTAAATTTTATATAATTATTTTATTTTTATGAATGGTTTAATTGTTTTATTTATTTATTTTTGTTATATGTAATACATGATCATTATGGAGAGACAGATATGGATGAGGTGGAAAGACAGACATAGGAGGGATCTCGATTGTCACTTGGTGATCATGACGATGAGGATGAGGAAGAGATGATCATGATACTGCTGATGATGATGACGATGATCATGATGATGATGATCAGGATTGTAGTTGATTATGACATTGGATTATATGTATTTACATTGATATATATATATATATATAAATAAATAAATATATATATATATATATATATATATATATATATATATATATATATATATATATATATATATATATATATATATATATATATATATATATATATTACCTATATATTTTTCATTTCAGTTATGGTTTGAATTCTGTGTATGGTATTAAGTAATGAAGAGTTCTGTTCTATTAATTGTTATTACTGTTTATATCAAGCATGTGTTTTATTAATTTAATTATATAATTCATTCATATGTTTGTACCTAAGTGTATATGTATGTGTGTGTATATGTATGTATGTGCATGTGTATGTGTGTGTATATGTATGTATGTGCATGTGCATGTGTAAGTGTATATGTGTGTATGAGTATGTGCATGTGCATGTGTATGTGTGTGTATATGTATGTGCATGTATATGTGTAACTCTATGTGCATATGTGTGTATGTGCATGTATATATGTATATGTAGGTATGTGCATGTGTGTGTGCATGTGTATATGTGTTTTAATACTTTAATTATATAATTCATTCATATGTGTGCACCTAAGTGTATATGTATGTGTGTGTATATGTATGTATTTGCATGTGTATGTGTGTGCATATCTATGTATGTGCATGTGCATGTGTAAGTGTATAATGTGCATGTGTATGTGTGTGTATATGTATGTGCATGTATATGTGTAACTCTATGTGTATATGTGTGTATGTGCATGTATATGTGTATATGTAGGTATGTGCATGTGTGTGTGCATGAGTATATGTGTTTTAATACTTTAATCATACAATTCATTCATATGTGTGTACCTAAGTGTATATGTATGTGTGTGTATATGTATGTATGTGCATGTGTATGTGTGTGTGTATGTATGTATGTGCATGTGCATGTGTAAGTGTATATGTGTGTATGAATATGTGCATGTGAATGTGTATATGTGTGTATATGTATGTGCATGTATATGTGTAACTCTATGTGTATATGTGTGTATGTGCATGTATATGTGTATATGTAGGTATGTGCATGTGTGTGTGCATGTGTATATGTGTGTGTACATATGTGCATATATATGTGTATATATGTGTATAATGTATGTATATGCATGTGTATATGTATTACACATGCATGTGTATGTGGATGCATTTCCATTTGCATCCATGTGCACGCATGTAGATGTGATATACATGTATTTATGTATATGTTAATGTGTGTATGTGTGTGTGTGTGTATATATATGCATTTCCATTTGCATCCATGTGCATGCATGTGGATGTGCATATACATGTATTTGTGTATATGTTAATGTGTGTATGTGTGTGTGTGTGTGTGTATATATATATATATATATATATATATATATATATATATATATATGCAATAATTCATGTATGTAAGTCTTTTATGTGGTTCTTGAAATGTTTGTGGATATGCATGTGTATATGTGTGTATGTCTAAGTGTATGTGCACATGTATCTGTGTGTATTTATGTGTGTGTATGTGCATGTGTATATGTGTATATGTGTGAAAGTGCATCTTCATCATGTATAAGTGTATAAGTGCATATCAATAAGTGTGAGTATCCTATCTAATGAAAATAACACAATTCAAATGATATACAAAGAATAGAAATTGTATTTACAATAGCTAGCCATACTTTTTGCTTGGTTAGCTTCTTGAATAACCTCCAATAAAGAGAGAAAGAAGAGAGAGAGAGAGAGAGAGCAAGAATTCAAAGAGAGAAAGGTGTAGAAACAGAGAAACAGAGATAGAGGGAGACAATAAAAGAGAGCTTAGGCAAAACAACAATTCTGCATATATTTGCTTCAGCTCGTACGCGTAGTGCAATTGCGAACGTTGGAGAGCTCTTCGATCAGATGCGTGAAAATTCCGATCGAAGAGCTTCCAAAGTTTTAATTTTTTTCTATCAATAGACCATCGTGTAAGCAATGTTACGCATCGAGTTGGCATTGCATAAGCGACATGTTTGAGTGTCGCTTATGCGATGCCAAAAAGTGTCGCTTATGCGATGTAAAAAAACATCGCTTATGCGATGTAAGAAAGCATCGCTTATGCGACGCTATTTAAAACCGTCATGTTAGTGAGGCTCTATGCGAGCGTCGCAGACCTTGTCATGCCACAAGTTGCAAAAAGCATCATTTGGCTTGTCGTTTAATCGATGGTGCATGCGGGATGCTCATTCCGATGCATTCTGCAATTTTATAGCGACAAACTTCTATCACCTTAACCGTCGTTATATGCCCATATTCCTTGTAGTGAGTTCTCTCTATAGTGTTGCCTCTTTGTGGGAAGAGGCTCTAGTGGTGCTATCCATGTCTCCTGACATATATCTATAGTAGGTCCTGACGGATGATCATGTTCCTCTCTGAACGAGAGAGGGTAATGTAGGGGAAGAGAGGTCATACTAAAAAGGGAGGAGATCGGTAATGCTCATGCCATGATCAAGCAACCATCGCTAGGTTTGTGCATACCATACTTGTTGGCATAAATCACAAGCCTACACATTTGGCTTGATGGATGCATTGAAATCCATACATACATGAAGAAGCATAGGAACATATGCTAGTGGCTAATTACCACTATATCTCATTGTAAAAGTCAAATTGACTTGGAATCTTTTGTAAACACCTACCAAGAGGATTCATGGAGAAAGTTAGCTCTCTGATTGAAGGAATATTTCCTAGGATATAGGAGCTTGATCATAGGGAGACAAAAGTTTAAATTTGAATTCAAATTTTTACTCAATCTCTATAAAAGATGTCATGAAAAAGTAGCGGTAAGAACTCATCACTCTCGAGCTTCTCATTACTGATTCTAAGTGTGTGTGAGGCTTACACTCTAGCCCACACCTATCTACACCATTAGGCAATGATATTCATGTGAATGGATTTGTATACAAGTGTTCATTAATACATACATTCACATTGTTCGTTTCTGAGTTCTCTGTTACTCTACTCAAAAGTGTGTCAACTTGTGGAGTGCATATCTCGGTCAAATCTTCACCAAATTGGATGATATAAAGCTTGTTGAATTTTGCTTGAAGTTATCTACATGCTGCCAAAATTTGAAGAGATTCTATTTGGCCATTTCAGAGAAATGTGCGTCAAGGTGATCACTGGTCATGGTCTACTACAGTCCTAAAAAATCGGGGGTATAGCTTCATTTGCTAAATTGATTTCGCTGAGCATAGTCAATCATTTTACTTCATTCCACTTGGAATAGCTAGATTACTAAGTAAATTAGATACCCCTAAAAGGAATTTTTTCAATTCCTACTGTGCTAGTCATACTGAGCAAACGATCCAGTAGGTGTCAAGACATAAATAGAAGGTTTTCTTGAAATCTCCTATTTCAAAGTTATCAGTTTTGGCTCAATCATTGTACACATCATTTCCAAAGTACATAGGTCATTTTATGGTGTCATTGGAAAGCAAAGGAGGTCCACTTATAAAGTTTGAAGCAGAAGATGGCTGGTACAAAGCAGGTTTGGCAGTACCTACTCAATCTCTTGGAGCACCCATCCATCTTTCCCAACAGCGGTATCAGAGCAAACTAAGGAAAAATGGGAGATGGTTTTCCTTCATTTATTGATAAATTGGACAGGAACAACTATCAGGCATGGTCTCTAAGGATGAAGACCTATCTACAAGGAAGGAGTCTTTATGGGTACATCTCAGGAGATGAAGAATTGCCCTCATTCAAAACAAGAGGATTGCCAACAAAGGAAGAACATGAAAAGCTCAACACATGGTGTGCTAAGGATGCATTGGCAAGGTCTTATCTACTCAACTCCATCTCTGATTTTCTTTTGCCACATATTAGAAATTGCAAAACATCCCAAGAGACTTGGGAAACCTTGTCATCTTATTTTTCGTCCAACACAAGGGCTAGGAAAAATCAGTTGTGGATTGAATTCACAACATTAAGGAAGCAACCTAAGCAAGCTATTTCAGAATTTGTAACTAAGATTAAAGATGTAGCAGATCAATTAGCACGCATAAGAGAAGAGATTGAAGAAGAACAGATTGTGAGGCAAGTGATCAATGGGATCAAGGCTGATGACAAATGGGAAAGCTTCACCACTGCCATGGATCTTTACATGGACATGCACACTCCAGATCTTACAACTCTCATGGGACAATTGTTTACTCATGAAGAAAAGATCAACAAGAATGGAGATACATACAAAGGTAATAACTCTTCTGCCCTATATACTGATAAGAAGTCTAAAGATTAAAGCAAGAGCAAGAAGGTGGAAGATGAAGGCTGTACCTCCCAAGTCAACTATGTAGGGAGAGGTAGATCTTCAAGAGGAAGGGGTAGAGAAGGTAAGCAAGGTAGGGGGAGATCCTATAGCTCCTCACCATGCAACATTTGTGGTTTATGAAGTCATACTACAGATGAGTGTTTCAGGAATTACAAAAATCTGAGAGGAAGAGGATACCAAAGAGGTGGATACTCACAGTCAAGAGGGAGATTCAACCATCATCAAGGCTACAACAATAACTACAACAACAATTACAACAATAATTACAATGGAAACTATCAAGGAGGATTCAAATCCAGAAAGGACTACAACAACTACACAAAGGAGCAAGATGACTCTCTTCTGATCATGAACATGACTTCAAAATCAGGTACAAATGATGACCACCTATTCTACATTGACTCAGGGTGCTCAAATCATGTGGCTGGCTATGTAGCACTACTCTCTGATCTTGAGGAACCAAAAGGTAAGCATCAAGTCCAGACACGTGATGACACTAAACACTCAGTAGTTAAGGTTGGAAATGTTAAGACTTGTGATGGAAATCAGAACTTGTTGAGCAGGGTACTCTATGTACCAACCATTACCAAAAACCTGATGAGTGTTGGACAAATTGTGGAGAAAGGTTTGCAGGTTAGATTCAACCAATATGGAGCATTTGTGGAGGATCCAAGGCATGGATTCAAGAGGATTGCTAAAGGAGAAAAATCAGGTAGACTTTTCACTTTTGAGTTAGAAGATACAAAGAATATTGCACTATACAGTTATAAAGATCAAACATTTTCAGAGCTTGAGATTTGGCACAAAAGATTAGGGCATATAGGAGAAAGAACCTTAAAGCAAATGTGCAGGGATCAATGTGTGCTTGGAATACCAAATGTATCCAAGCAACATATGATCTACAAAGTGTGGTGCTTGTCAATTTGGGAAGTCTCACAGATTACCCTTCTCAAGGAAAGGTCACATGCATGAAGATTACCTAGAGCTTGTCCACACAAATGTATGGGGGCCAAGCAAAGATCCCTCATTCTCAGGATCAAGGTACTATGTGTCTTTTATTGATGATTATAGCAGATAGACTGTATTGTACTTCATGAAGCACAAGGATGAGGTATTTAATTGCTTTAAAAAATATCTTGCACTAGTTGAAAATCAGAGAGGAAAGAATTTGAAGAGGCTAAGGTGAGATGGAGGAGGTGAGTACTTCTCCAATGAGTTTGAAAACTTCTTACAGAATAGAGGCATCAAAAGAGAAATAACCACAAGGTATTTCCTGAACAGAATGGGGTAGCTGAGAGAAAAAATAGGTTGATTGTTGAGACAGCTAGGTCTATGTTGAATGAAAAAAAGTTACCTAACTATCTATGGGCAGAAAGTGTTTCTACTGCCACTTACCTCATAAACAGTTTATCATCTAAGTCTCTTGCTGGCATGACACCCTATGAAGCATGGCATGGTAAGAGACCCTCACTTGATCATTGCAAGATATTTGGATGTGTAGCATATGTACACATTCCTTCTCAGATAGGAGGTAAGCTAGACCCAAAGGCTGAAAAGTGCATCTTTATTGGATATGATCTTAATAAAAAAGGTTACAGGTTTTATAACCCTACCAATAAGGGATTCATGGTGAGTAGAGATGTTGTCTTTAATGAAAATGAGTCTTGGTATGAGAATGAATGCAGGAAAGTTAAACTACCCTATGATTTGGAAGAGGAGTTTCCAAGTCTTGCAAAGGAGGAACCTACTCAGAATGAAGACTCAAGTTTAGATGATGAAGATACTGTCAACCTTGAAGAGTTCAAGGCATGGAAGCCCAAGGGCAAAATGAAGATGAAGAAGCTTGAAGACATACCTGAATCTTCAACTCAATCTATTAGAAGATCACAGAGAGAAAGTAAAAAACCTATCAGATATGGGTATGATACATGTCTAGTTACTAAACATTCTGTTTTTCTTACCAAAGATTTGTCAATTGAAGAACCACGATCATATGAAGAAGCCATAACCAAATCAGAATGGAAAGTCGCTATGGATGAGGAGATTGATGCACTCAAGGAGAGTGATACATGGGAGTTAGTGCCAAAGAAGGACCCCATGAAGGTAATAGGATGCAGATGGATCTATAAACTTAAAAGAAATTCTGATGGGTCAATTAGTAGGTACAAACCCAGATTGGTAGCCAAGGGTTTTGCACAAACCCAAGGCATTGATTATGAAGAGACATTTTCCCCTGTGGCCAAGATGCTAGCTATCAGAGTGTTGGTTAGTGTGGCTGCATCAAAAAATTGGAATATGTACCAATTGGATGTCAAGAATGCTTTCTTGAATGGATGGATTTCTGAGGAGGTATATATGTCACAACCTCTTGGCTATGAGGACCCTAAGAAGGTAACATATGTTTGCAAATTAAAAAAGGCTTTATATGGATTGAAGCAGGCACCTAGGGCATGGAATTAGAGGTTAACTACATACCTCCAAGACCAAGGTTTTGTTATGAGCAAGGCAGATACTTTTCTATTTATCAAGAGAAGTAATTCAGAGGTAATATACCTTTGTGTTTATGTTGATGACATTATAATTACAGGTAATGAGAGCCAGATGATGAAGGAGTTCAAGATCAATGATCTTGGTCTATTGAAGTATTTTCTTGGGCTTGAATTAGTTGACACTAGTTCAGGGATATACATTACTCAGAAAAAATACATACAGGATATGTTGAAGAAGTTTCACTTGCAGGATGCTAAAGTAACAAGCACTCCATTTGAGGTAAATCTAAAACTAAGTGCCCATGAAGGTGATGAAGTCCATGACATTACAGGTTATCAAAGTATGGTGGGTAGCTTGAACTATGCTATCTTAACAAGGATAGATATTGCATATGGAGTTAGTGTGCTAAGTCAATTTATGCACAAGCCAAGGATACCTCACATGGAGGCTGCAAAAAGAATCTTGAAGTATCTCAAGGGTACACAGAACCATGGTTTGTATTTCCCCTACACTTCAGATATTGATATAAAAATTTATTCAGATGCAGATTGGACAGGATGCAAGGATGATAGGAGGAGCACTTCTGAATATATTTCATTTCCAAGTGATAAGCCAATATCTTGGTCTACAAAGAAGCAACCAACTATTGCACTGTCTTCTACAGAGGCAGAGTATAGAGGGCTGGCTAATGCCACACAAGAAGCAATATGGATTAAGCTTTTGTATATAGAACTAGGTGTATATACTAGGTCTCCAATAATCTTTGGAGATAATACAATTTCTCTTCACCTTGCAGCTAATCCTATTTATCATGCTAGGACCAAACATATAGAGGTCCATTACTATTATGTGAGAGAGAAGTTGATAAGCAAGGATATTCAACTAACCTATGTATCAACCAACATGGAGTGTGCATATTTATTGACTAAAGCTTTGGATGGAACCAAACTTTGCACGTTCAAAGCAATGATTGGATTACAGGATATACATGAGGACTGAAGATGAAGACCAAGACAAAATTTTTGGCTTGAGGGGGATCTGTTGGTGTAAATCACAAGCCTACACATTTGGCTTGATGGATGCATTGCAGTCCATACATACATGAAGAAGCATAGGAACATATGCTAGTGGCTAATTACCACTTTATCTCATTGCAAAAGTCAGATTGACTTGGAATCTTTTGTAAACACCTACCAAGAGGATTCATGGAAAATGTTAGCTCTTTGATTGAAGGAATATTTCCTAGGATATAGGAGCTTGATCATAGGCAGCCAAAAGTTTGAATTTGAATTCAAATTTTTACTCATTCTCTATAAAAGATATCATGAAAAAGTCATAGTAAGAACTCATCACTCCTGAGCTTCTCATTACTGATTCTGAGTGTGTGTGAGGCTTACACTCTAGCCCACACCTATCTACACCATTAAACAATGATATTCATGCCAATGGATTTGTATACAAGTGTTCATTAATACATACATTCACATTGTTCATTTCTGAGTTCTCTGTTAATCTACTCAAAAGTCTGTCAACTTGTGGAGTGCATATCTCGGTCAAATCTTCACCAAATTGGATGATATAAAGCTTGTTGGATTCAGATTAAAGTTATCTACATGCTGCCAAAATTTGACTAGATTATATTCAGCCATGTGAGAGACATCTACGTAGAGGTGATCACTGGTCATGGTCTACTATAGTCCTAAAAAATCGGGGGTATAGCTTTATTTGCTAAATTCATTTCTCTGAGCATAGTCAATCATTTTACTTCATTCCAATTGGAATAGTTAGATTACTAAGTAGATTAGATACCCCTAAAAGGAAGTTTTTAAATTCCTACTGTGATGGTCATATAGAGCAAAAGATCCAGCAGGTATCAAGACATAAATAGAAGGTTTTCTTGAAATCTTCTATTTCAAAGTTATCTGTTTTGGCTCAATCATTGTACACATCATTTCCAAAGTACATAGGTCATTTTATGGTGTCATTGGAAAAGTAAGGAGGTCCACTTATCAAATCTGAAGCAAAAGAGGGCTGGTACAAAGCAAGTTTGGCAGTACTTACTCAATCTGTTGGAGCACCCATCCATCTTTCCCAACAATACTCTCTCATGCCCTCTCTGTGCCAAACATCTAGGGCTCTCAAATGCAAGCTTGGTGAGTCGACATGTGGGGAGATCTCTGACTCTCAGAATAAAGGTCACTAGCTGAAAGAGGGCCTCCACTAGCATCGATGGTGTGCCAAGCTCAGCTTGTATAATGTCATGTGGAACAGAGGGCTTGCTGTGGAGCAAGCATGAAGATCATGGTGACCTAGGGCCTTTCAATCCACATTCACATCACCTCTTTGATTCTTGGTGCCCCTACTGCCACCACGTACATCAGATCAGGTGTCACTAGAGTATAAAAGAGCCACCCCTTAGTCACGGGCTCTTGAAAATGTGCCTGAAAGCATCGTCTCTCCAATCTAGTAAGCGCCACATAGCCTCACGACAGTCTATCTCACTACCTATGCCATGGAGAATATCCCTATGCTGCCCGAGAAGGTGACACCTAAGTAGACGTAGGAGTCCACTACCTCTATTTATCCTCCAGCTATGGTGAAAGAGGTGTGATGGCGTACTATCCTAGAGGTGTGGAAGAGCATGCCCTTGGTCTTGCCAAGGTTCATTGTGAGTCCTCTCTCAATGTAGAAGGTATCGAGCGCCTGTAAATGTGACTGCAGCCCCTCCTCTGACTCGAAAAGAAAGACATTGTGATCAACATATAATAGGGTGTGTACTAGCATACCTCCGAGGTCTCCTCCTAGCCCTCCTGCTCGTGGTATATACTCCATGATCCCGTTGATGAAAAGACCAAAGAGAGTAGGTGAGAGAGGGAAACCTTGTTTCACACCAATGGTGCTAACAAGGCTATCTGATAAGCCGTCGAGGCAGTGCACCCTACCTCTGACTCGTGCATACAAAGCATGAATGGCCCATAGGCTGTCTGATGGTAGTTGTAACTCTTGGTGTCTCCGTAGTAGTCTCTCTCGAGGGACCATGTTGAAGGCTTTGCGGAAATCCACAAAGCAACAGTAGAATCTCTGCATCCTTGCCTTCGCGCTCTCAATCAAGCAACGAAGTACGAAGATGTGATCGATGGTGGAGAAAGTGCGGCGAAAGCCACCCGATCGGGTGTTGTGATCCTAGCTACCTCGACTATGTACTAAGCTCTACCTCTAGTACTGCCCCATAGATCTTGGCCAGGATGTGGCCTATCATAATAGTCATGTAGTTCCCTAGGTCCATCATATCGCCAAACTTATGGATAGGCACAATGGTATGCATAGTCCATGATTGAGGTAACCCCTCAACCAAAGCATGTTTGAAGAGGTGGGCGATCAGGTGGGAAACTACATCGAGTGCATATATAAAGCGTTCACCCTATAGTCCCGTATGGTCTACTGATTGGCCATGCTGTAGCCTATCGATGGCCTATTGTACCATGCCACATTGAATAGGGTGGATATCAGAGGACCTAGTGTGGAAGGGATCAGCAATGGGGGCTTTCTTGGGAATTCATATAACCTCTAAGCATAGGTGTGCCAAGTCTGAGGATCTTCTATGGGTGTAGGTGGGTGTCGCTCATGTAGGGACTTCCACGTAGTGGCACAATCCCTACTCATGAGAAGGTCAAATAGTTCTGCCTCCAATCGCTCCTCGAAAGCACACCGCTTTTGGCATGTGAGAGCTCACATTTGTCATCGTGCCTCCCTCTCTGTGATGGATCCCAAGATACTCTATGCTCTAAGATGTCAGTATAGTCATCTACACTCCTCATCGTACCATCTATTCTAGGGTGTATGCCAGAGGCGTTTCGAATGTGCAGTGTTGTGGGTGGTGTATGGGAAGCTCAGAGTAGCAGATGTGTGGAGGATGGAGGAGAAGTGGGTGGTGAGGGTGTCCAATGGGGCAGAGGGTTGAAGGGAGTAGATGCGCCCTCGAACATGGGAGCTATAGATATGTGCTCGCTCATGTCTAAAGTGAATGGTGGTATGGGCATGTAGCTATATGGTGGCAGGGTGGGATATGCATGGTGAGCTGCATATGGATAGGGCGAGATAAGTGTGATCAGCTCTAATCGGTATGGGTGGGATGGTGAATTCAATGATGAGATGTGTCGCCTTTGGGGGCCTCATAACATAGTCTACTGCACTGCCTCCATGCGGTGTCGTGGGTGGAATGCAGGTAAGACCACCCAAGGTGGGAGAGGTTTCCATCCCATTATAGATATTGAGACGGTGTGCTGCTCCGATCAGTAGTAGGTGTCGGCCGTATGAGGTGGATGTGGTGGTTGTTGGGAAAGATGGATGGATGCTCCAAGGATTGACTAGGTACTGCTAAACGTGCTTTGTACCAGCCTCCTAATGCTTCAGACTTGATAAGTAGACCTCCTTAGCTTTCCAATGACACCATCAAATGGCCTATGTCCTTTGGAAGTGATGTGTGTAATGATTGAATCAGAACAGATAAGTTTGAAACTCAAAATCTCATGAAAACCTTCTATTTATGTCTTGACAGCTATTGGATCTTTTGCTTAGTATGACCAGCACAGTAGGAATTGGGAAAATTCCTTTAAGAGGTATTTAATTAGCTTAGAAAGCTAACTATTCCAAGTAAAATGATGTAAAAAGATAAACTATGCTAAGAGGAATCAATTTAGCAAGTAAAGCTATACCCCCGATTTTTTAGGACTGTAGCAGACTTTGACCAGTGATCATCTCGATGCGCATTTCTCTGAAATGGCTAAATAGAATCTCCTCAAATTTTGATAGCATAACTTCAGGCTGAATCCAAAAAGCTTTAGATCATTGAATTAGGTCAAGATTTGACCGAGATATGCACTCCACACATTGATAGACTTTTGAGTAGTATAACAGAGAACTCAGAAATGAACAATGAGAAAGTATGTATTAATGAACACTTGTATACAGTACCAAAGGCATGAATGTCGTTCCCTAATGGTGTAGATAGGTTTGGGCTAGAGTATAGACCTCACACACACTCAAAATTAGTAATGAGAAGCTCGGAAGTGATGTTTTTTTTCTGCGACTTTTTCATGACCTCTTTTATAGAGAGTGAGTAAAAATTTGAATTCAAATTCAAACTTTTGGCTCCCTATGATCAAGCTCCTATATCCTAGGAGCTATTCCTTGAATAAAAGAGCTAACTTTTCCAAGAATCCTTCTGGTAGATGTTTACAAAAGATTCCAAGTCAATTTGACTTTTACAAGGAGATAAAGTGGTAATAAATTACTAGCAATAGTTCCTATGCTTCTCCATAGGTGTATGAACTTCAATGCATCCATCAAGCCAAATGTGTAGGCTCGTGAATTACACAAACAACTCCCCCTCAAGCCAAACATTTTGGCTTGGTCTTCATCTTCAATCTTCATGTATATCCTGCAATCCAATCATTTCTTTGAACCTGCAAAGTTTGGTTCCATCCAAAACTTTGGTCAACAAATCTGCACATTGCATGTTGGTTGATACATAGGTTAGTTGAATGTCCTTGCTTAACAACTTCTCTCTCACATAATGGTAATGGACCTCTATATGTTTGGTCCTAGCATGATAGATAGGATTAGCTGCAAGGTGAAGTGAACTTGTATTATCTCCAATTCAGTATACAAAAGCTTAATCCAAATGGCTTCTTGTGTGGCATTAGCCAATCCTCTATACTCTGCCTCTGTAGAAGACAAAGCAACAGTAGGTTGCTTCTTTGAAGACCATGAAATTGGTTTGTCACCTGCAAAAGAAATGTATCTAGAAGTGCTTCTTCTATCATCCTTGCCTCCTGCCCAATCTGCATCTGAATAGATCTTGATATCAATGTCTGAAGTGTTTTGAAAATACAAACCATGATGTTGTGTACCCTTGAGGTACTTCAAGATTCTCTTGGCAGCCTCTAAATGAGGTATCCTTGGCTTGTGCATAAACTGACTTAGCACACTAACTCCATATGTAATTTCTATCCTTGTTAAGGTAGCATAGTTCAAGCTACCCACCATACTTTGATAACGTGTAATGTCATTAACTTCATCACCTTCATGGGCACTTATATTTAAGTTTACCTCCATTGGAGTACTTGCTACCTTGCCATCCTGCAAGTGAAACTTCTTCAACATGTCCTGTATATATTTTTTCTAAGTAATGTATATTCCTGAGTTAGTATAAACTAACTCAAGCCCAAGAAAATACTTCAATAGAGCAAGATCATTGATCTTGAACTCCTTCATCGTCTGGCTTTTGATTTGTCTGACTCCATTGACATCATTACCTATAAGTATGATGTCATCAACATAAACACAAAGGTATATTACCTTTGAATTACTTCTCTTGATAAATAGAGAAGTGTCTGCCTTGCTCATGACGAAACCTTGGTCTTGGAGATATGTAGTTAACCTGTAATTCCATGCCGTAGGTGCCTATTTCAATCCATATAAAGCCTTTTTCAATTTGCAAACATATGTTACCTTATTAGGATTCTCATAGCCAGGAGGTTGTGACATATACACCTCCTCTGAAATCCATCCATTCAAGAAAGCATTCTTGACATCCAATTGGTACATATTCCAATTTTTTGATGCAGCCATACTTACCAACACACTGATGGTTGGCATCTTGGCCACAGGTGAGAATGTCTCTTCATAATCAATGCCTTGGGTTTGTGCAAAACCCTTGGCTACCAATTTGGCTTTGTACCTATTAATTGTGCCATCAGAATTTCTTTTAAGTTTATAGATCCATCTGGATCCTATTACCTTCATGGAGTCCTTCTTTGGTACTAACTCCCATGTATCACTCTCCTTGAGTGCTTCCATCTCCTCATCCATAGCTTCTTTCCATTCTATCTTGGTTATGGCTTCTTCATATGATCCTGGTTCTTCAATTGATGAATCTTTGGCAAGATAAACAGAGTGTTTAGTAACAAGAGATGTATCATACCCATATCTGATAGGTTTTCTGCTTTCTCTTTGTGATCTTCTGATTGACTGATTTGAAGATTCAGGTATGTCTTCAAACTTCTTCATCTTCATTTTGCCTTTGGACTTCCATGCCCTGACCTCTTCAAGGTTCATAGTATCTTCATCATCTGAACTTGAGTTTTCATTCTGAGTAGGTTCTTCTTTTGCAAGACTTGGAGACTCCTCTTCCAAATCATAGGGTAATTTAACCAACCTGCATTCATTCTCATACCAAGAATCATTTCCATCAAAGACAACATCTCTACTCACCATGAATCCCTTATTGGTAGGGTTATAAAACCTGTAACCTTTTTTATTAAGATCATATCCAATAAAGATGCACTTTTCAGCCTTTGGGTCTAGCTTACCTCTTATCTGAGAAGGAATGTGTACATATGCTACACATCCAAATATCCTGCAATGGTCTAGTGAGGGTCTCTTACCATGCCATGCTTCATAGGGTGTCATCCCATCAAGGGACTTTGATGGTAACCTATTTATGAGGTAAGTGGCGGTAGAAATACTCTCTGTCCATAGTTAGTTAGGTAATTGTTTTTCATTCAACATAGACCTAGCTGTCTCAACAATCAACCTATTTCTTCTCTCAGCTACCCCATTCTGTTTAGGAGAATACCTTGTGCTTATTTCTCTTTTGATGCCGATGTCCTGCAAGAAGATTTCAAACTCATTGGAGAAGTACTCACCTCCTCCATCTGACCTTAGCCTTTTCAAGTTATTTCCTGTCTGATTTTCAACAAGTGCAAGATATTTTTTAAAACAATTAAATACATCATCCTTGTGTTTCATGAAGTACAATAAAATCCATCTACTATAATCATCAATAAAAGATACATAGTACCTTGATACTGAGGTTGAGGGGTCTTTGCTTGGTCCCAATACATCTGTATGGACAAGTTCTAGTTAGTCTTCATGCATGTGACCTTTCCTTGAGAAGGGTAACATGTAAGACTTCCCAAATTGACAAGCACCACACTTATAAATCATATGTTGCTTGGATACATTAGGTACTCCAAGCACACATTGGTCCCTGCATATTTGCTTCAAGATTCTTTCTCCTATATGCCCTAATCTTTTGTGCCAAATCTCAAGCTATGAAAGTGTTTGATGTTTATAACTGTATAGTGCAATATTCTTTGTGTCTTGTAACTCAAAAGTGAAAAGTCTACCTGGTTTTTCTCCTTTAGCAATCCTCTTGAACCCATGTCTTGGATCCTCCACAAATGCTCCATATTGGTTGAATCTAACCTGCAAACCTTTCTCCACAATCTGTCCAACACTCATCAAATGTTTGGTAATGGTTGGTACATAGAGTACCCTGCTCAACAAGTTCTGATTTCATCACAAGTCTTAACATTTCCAACTTTAACCTGAGTGCTTGGTGTCATCACCTATTTGGACTTGATGCTTACCTTTTGGTTCCTCAAGATCAGAGAGTAGTGCTACATTGCCAGCCACATGATTTGAGCATCCTGAGTCAATGTAGAATAGGTGGTCATCATTTGTACCTGGTTTTGAAGTCATATTCATGATCAGAAGAGAGTCATCTGTTGGGAGAGATGGTTGGATGCACTCAAGAGATTGAGTTGAAGCTACTAGACCTGCTTTACTCCAGCCCTCCTTTGCTTCAGATATGCTTAGTACACTTGATTAGCTTCCAAATGATACCAAGAAAGCATATATGTACTTTGCAAATGATATGTGTAATGATCAAATCCAAACAGACTACTTGAGACTTCAAGAATCCAAGAAAACTTGCTAATTTGGTATTGACACCTGCTCAGTCTTTCACTCAGTATGACCAGCACACTTACAATTGATCAAATTCCTTCTGGACATATTAAATTTGCTTAGCAAGCTACCATTTGCAAGTGGAATGAGATAAAATGATAAACTACACACTGAGAAATCACTTTAGCAAAATTATATGTACCCCCGACTTTTAGGAATTCTGCAGAAAAATACCAAAGACCACTTCGAGCACGATTTCTCCGAGATGGCTGATCCAATGACCTTCTAATTTTGTAGGCATGTAGAATTCTTTGTGCTGGTTTCAACAAGCCTTGAATCACTTGATTTGGTTCAGTAGATCTTGAGATATGCCTCTTTGAAGTTGACAGACTTGGAGATGATGACTCAGAGAATCACAGAGTAGATGAATGTAAGTATTTGTATTAAATCATGTAAATGTACATTCCCATTGGCATGATACACATAGCCAAATGGTACTCAGAGGTGTAGGCTATGGAGTAGACCTCACACACTCAATGATCACAGATATTAGCCTCGGCGAGTGAGCTCAAAAATGACTAGCTAACCCGCGACTTTTTACATTGACTTTTATAGAAGTTGAGTTGAGATTTGAGTTTGAATTCAAATTCAAATCTCCTATGATCACTCCACTAAATGTAGGGAGATATTCTCTCCATTAATCAACTACCTTTTTTCCACGAATCTATCAAGTAGGTGTGATTACATGAGATGCCAAGTCATCTAGACTTTTACAATGGGTAAAATGGTAAGAACTTATAAGCATAAGTTCCTATGGTTCTAGCTTCACATAGTGATATCCTTCAAGGGTTCCAAGCCAAAGGTGAAGGCTTGAATTGCACCAACAGCTCCCCCTCAAGCCAAGCACTAAGGCTCAAGTCTTCATCTTCAATCTTCAATCACATCCTGCAATCCAATCATGGATTTGAATCTGCATAACTTGTTTCCATCCAATGCTTTAGTGAGTAAATCTGCACATTGCATATTAGTAGACACATAAGTCAATTGAATGTCTTTGCTTAGCAATTTTTCTCTCACATAGTGGTAATGAACATCTATGTGTTTTGTCCTAGCATGATATATTGGATTAGCTGCAAGGTGAAGAGAGCTTGTGTTACCTCCAAAGATGATTGGAGGCCTAGTGTATAGGCCTAGCTCTGTATACAAAAGCTTTAACCAGATAGCTTCTTGAGTGGCATTGGCAAGCCCTCTATACTCTGCTTCAGTGGATGACAATGCCACTGTAGGTTGCTTCTTGGGTGACCAAGAAATAGGTTTATCTCCTGCAAAACAAATGTAACCTGATGTGCTCCTCCTATCATCCTTGCATCTTGCCCAATCTGCATCTGAGTATACTTTAATGTCAATATGTGATGTATAAGGAAAGTACAAACCATGGTTCTGAGTTCCCTTCAAATACTTCAAGATCTTCTTTGCTGCCTCTAGGTGAGGTACCCTTGGTTTGTGCATGAATTGGCTTAGCACACTAACTCCATATGCTATGTCAATTCTTGTCAAGGTAGCATAATTCAAACTACCTACCATGCTTTGATATCCTGTAATGTCTTGTATTTCATCCCCTTCATGAGCACTAAGCTTTAGGTTGACTTCCATTGGAGTAGTTGAGACTTTAGCATCCTGCAAGCCAAACTTCTTGACCATATCCTGTACATACTTCTTTTGAGTGATATATATACCTGAGTTGGTGTAGACTAACTCAAGACCTAAGAAGTACTTCAATAATCCAAGATCATTAATCTTGAATTCTTTCATCATCTGACCTTTGATGTGTCTAATCCCATTGACATCATTACCTCTAATGATGATGTCATCAACATAAACACACAAATAGATTACCTCTGTAATACTTCTCTTTATGAACAGAGAAGTATCAGCTTTGCTCATCACAAATCCTTGGTCTTGGAGGTAGGTTGTCAACCTGTAATTCCATGCTCTGGGTGCCTGCTTCAAACCATATAGAGCCTTCTTCAATTTACAAACATAATTTACCTTCTTGGGATCTTCATAGCCAGGTGGTTGTGACATGTAGACTTCTTCAGATATCCATCCATTCAAGAAAGCATTCTTGACATCTAATTGGTACATGTTCCAATTCTTGGATGCAGCTACACTCACCAATATTCTGATAGTTGGCATCTTAGCCACAGGAGAAAATGTCTCCTCATAATCAATGCCTTGGGTTTGTGCAAAACCCTTGGCTACCAACCTAGCTTTGTACCTGTTTATTGTTCCATCTGAGTTTCTCTTTAGCTTGTAGATCCATCTGGATCCTATCACCTTCATAGAGTCCTTCTTGGGTACCAAGTCCCATGTGTCACTCTCCTTGAGAGCTTCTATTTCTTCATCCATAGCTTCTTTCCATTCTGTCTTTGTGATTGCCTCTTCATATGTACCTGGTTCTTCATTCAACAAATCCTTTGCAAGATATACAGAATGCTTGGTTACAAGAGAAGTATCATACCCATATCTGATAGGCTTCTTACTTTCTCTCTGAGATCTCCTCATTGCTTGAGTTGAGGATTCTGGTATATCCTCTAGCTTCTTCATCTTCATCTTTCCTTTGGACTTCCATGCCTTGAATTCCTCAAGGTTAATTGTATCATCATCATCTGAGCTTGAGTCTTCTTTCTGGATTGGTTCCTCCTTGGTAAGCCTTGGAAAATCTTCTTCCATGTCATAAGGTAGACTAACCTTCCTGCATTCATTCTCATACCATGAGTCATTCTCATCAAAGATGACATCTCTGCTTACCTTGAAGCCTTTGTTTGTTGGGTTGTAGAATCTGTATCCCTTTTGGTTCAAATCATAACCAATGAAGATACATTTTTCAGCTTTAGGGTCTAGCTTTCCCCTTACCTGTGAGGGAATATGCACATATGCTACACAACCAAAGATTTTGCAATGATCCAGAGAAGGTCTCTTACCATGCCAAGCTTCATATGGTGTCATACCATCAAGTGATTTGGATGGCAACCTATTTATGAGATAGGTGGCAGTGGATACACCTTCTGCCCAAAGATAATTTGGCAGCTTCTTTTCATTAAGCATAGACCTAGCTGTTTCTACTATGAGTCTATTCCTTTTTTCAGCTACTCCATTTTGTTCAGGTGAGTACCTTGTGGTTATCTCCCTTTTAATGCCTCTTTCCTGCAAGAAATCTTCAAACTCATTGGAGAAGTACTCTCCTCCACCATCTGACCTTAGCCTTTTCAAGCTTCTTCCTGTTTGATTTTCAACAAGTGCAAGATACCTCTTGAAACAATTAAACACTTCATCTTTATGTTTCATAAAGTATAAGATAGTCCACCTGCTATAGTCATCAATGAAGGACACATAGTACCTTGAACCTGAAATGGAGGGATCCTTGCTAGGTCCCCAAACATCTGTGTGTACCAAGTCTAGGTAGTCTTTATGCATGAAACCTTTACTTGAATAGGGCAACCTGTGAGACTTACCAAACTGACAAGCACCACACTTGTAAATCATGTGTTGCTTGGATATATTAGGTATCCCAAGCACACATTGATCCCTGCACATTTGCTTTAGGGTTCTTTCACCTATGTGACCTAACCTCTTGTGCCATATTTCTAAATCTGAAAGTGTTTGATCCTTGTAATTATATAAAGCAATGTTCTTGGTGTCTTCTAGCTCAAAAGTAAACAATCTACCTGATTTCTCCCCCTTGGCAATTCTTTTGAAACCATGTCTTGGGTCTTCCACATATGCTCCATGTTGAGTGAACCTGACCTGCAAACCTTTCTCCACAATCTGACCAACACTCATTAGATTCTTGGTGATGGTTGGTACATAGAGTACCCTGCTTAATAGGTTCTGGTTACCATCACATGTCTTTACATTTCCAATCTTAACAACAGAATGTTTAGTATCATCACCTGTCTGTACCTGATGTTTGCCCTTGGGTTCTTCCAAATCAGAGAGTAGTGCCACATTTCCAGCTACATGGTTAGAACATCCTGAATCAATATAAAATAAATGATCATCATTTGTACCTGCCTTGGAGGTCATATTCATGATCAATAGGGAGTCATCTTGCTCCTCTGTGTAGTTGTTGTAATCCCTTCTATTTCTGAATCCACCTTGATAATTACCATTGTGGTTGTGGTTGTAATTGTTGTTGTATTGATTGTTGTATCCATTGTAGCCTTGGTGTTGGTTGAACCTACCTCTCCCTTGAGATTATCCACCTCTTTGATAGCCTCTTCCTCTCTGATTCTTGTAGTTCTTGTAGCATTCATCTGTGGTATGATTGGACAATCCACAAATGTTGCATGGTGATGAGTTGTAGGGTCTCCCCCTACCTGACTTGCCTCCTCTGCCTCTTCCTCTTGAGGATCTACCTCTCCTTGCATAGTTTGCTTGGGAGGTAGAACCTTCTTCATCAACCTTCTTACTTTTACCTTTATCTTTAACCTTCTTATCAGTATATAGAGCAGAGGAGTTGTTACCTTTTGATTGATCTCCTGCCTTTGTAAACTTTGCTTCATGTGTGAATAGTTGGCCCATGAGTGTTGTGAGATCTGGGGTATGCATGTCCATGTAGAGGTCCATTGCAGTGGTGAAGCTTTCCCACTTATCATCTGCCTTGAGTCCATTTGTTACTTGCCTGACTATTTGCTCCTCTTCAATCTCCTCTCCAATGCTTGCTAATTGGTCTGCCACATCTTTAATCTTGGTCACATACTCTAAGACTGATTGCTTGGGCTGCTTCCTAAGGGTTGTGAATTCAATCCACAGTTGATTCTTCCTGGCCCTTGTGTTGGAAGAGAAATATGTTGACAGAGTTTCCCAAGTCTCTTGGGAAGTCTTACAGTTCCTTATATGAGGTAAAAGGAAATCAGATATAGAGTTAAGAAGGTAAGACCTTGCCAAAGCATCTTTTGCACACCATTGGTTGAGCCTCTCTTGTTCATCCTTGGTGGGTAGTCCTCTAGCTTTGAATGAGGGCAATTCCTCATCTCCTGATATGTATCCAAATAAGCTTCTTCCTTGTAGATAGGTCTTCATCCTTAGAGACCAAGCTTGGTAATTGTTCCTGTCCAATTTGTCAATGAATGAAGGAAAACCATCTCCCATGTTTACCTTATTTGCTCTGATACCATTGTTGGGAGAGATGGTTGGATGCACTCAAGAGATTGAGTTGAAGCTGCTAGACCTGCTTTGCTCCAGCCCTCCTTTGCTTCAGATATGCTTAGTGCACTTGATTAGCTTCCAGATGATACCAAGAAAGCATATATGTACTTTGCAAATGATATGTGTAATGATCAATTCAAAACAGACTACTTGAGACTTCAAGAATCCAAGAAAACTTGCTAATTTGGTATTGACACCTGCTCAATCTTTCACTCAGTATGACCAGCACACTTACAATTGATCAAATTCCTTCTGGACATATTAAATTTGCTTAGCAAGCTACCATTTGCAAGTGGAATGAGATAAGATGATAAACTACACACTGAGAAATCACTTTAGCAAAATTATATGTACCCCCGACTTTTTAGGAATTCTGCAAAAAAATACCAAAGACCACTTCGAGCGAGATTTCTCCGAGATGGCTGATCCAATGACCTTCACATTTTGTAGGAATGTAGAATACTTTGTGCTGGTTCCAACAAGCCTTGAATCACTTGATTTGGTTCAGTAGATCCTGAGATATGCCTCTTTGAAGTTGAGAGACTTGGAGATGATGACTCAGAGAATCACAGAGTAGATGAATGTAAGTATTTGTATTAGATCATGTAAATGTACATTCCCATTGGCATGATACACATAGCCAAATGGTACTCAGAGGTGTAGGCTATGGAGTAGACCTCACACACTCAATGATCACAGATATTAGCCTCGGGGAGTGAGCTCAAAAATGACTAGCTAACCCGTGACTTTTTACATTGACTTTTATAGAAGTTGAGTTGAGATTTGAGTTTGAATTCAAATTCAAATCTCCTATGATCACTCCACTAAATGTAGGGAGATATTCTCTCCATTAACCAACTACCTTTTTTCCACGAATCTATCAAGTAGGTGTGATTACATGAGATGCCAAGTCATATAGACTTTTACAATGGGTAAAATGGTAAGAACTTATAAGCATAAGTTCCTATGGTTCTAGCTTCACATAGTGATATCCTTCAAGGGTTCCAAGCCAAAGGTGAAGGCTTGAATTGCACCAACATCATCCTACTCCTCTATGTAGTTGTTGTGGTCCTTTCTGGACTTGAATCCTCCTTGGTAGTTGCCATTGTAATTATTGTTGTAATTGTTGTTGTAGTTGTTGCCGTAGCCTTGGTGATGATTGAATCTACCTCTTGACTGTGAGTATCCACCTCTTTGGTATCCTCTTCCTCTCTGATTCTTGTAATTCCTGAAACACTCATTTGTAGTATGATTTGATAAACCACAAATGTTACATTGTGAGGAGTTATAGGATCTTCCCCTACCTTGCTTACCTCCTCTGCCCCTTCCTCTTGATGATCTACCTCTTCCTGCGTAGTTGGCTTGGGAGGTAGAGCCTTCATCTTCCACCTTCTTGCTCTTGCCTTTATCTTTAGACTTTTTATCTATATATAAGGCAGAAGAGTTATTACCTTTGGATGTATCTCCATTTTTTTTGAGCTTTGCTTCATGAGTGAACGATTGTCCCATGAGAGTTGTAAGATCTGGAATTTGCATGTCATGTACAGACCCATGGCAGTGGTGAAGCTTTCACATTTTTCATCAGCCTTGATCCCATTGATCACTTGCCTTACAATCTGCTCTTCTTCAATTACTTCTCCTATGCTTGCTAATTGATTTGCTACATCTTAAATCTTGGTCACAAACTCTGAAACAACTTGCTTAGGTTGCTTCCTTAATGTTGTGAATTCAATCCACAACTGATTTTTCCTAGCCCTTGTGTTGGAGGAAAAATAAGATGACAAGGTTTTCCAAGTCTCTTGGGATGTCTTACAATTTCTAATATATGGCAAAAGAAAATCAGAGATGGAGTTGAGTAAATAAGACCTTGCCAATGCATCCTTAGCACACCATGTGTTGAGCTTTTCATGTTCCTCCTTCGTTGTTAATCCTCTTGTTTTGAATGAGGGCAATTCCTCATCTCTTGAGATGTATCCATAGAGACTCCTTCCTTGTAGGTAGGTCTTCATCCTCAGAGACCATGCTTGATAGTTTTTCCTGTCCAATTTATCAATAAATAAAGGAAAACCATCTCCCATTTACCTTAGTTTGCTCTGAAAACCCTAAACCTGCTTTGTACCGGCCCCCTAATGCTTCAGACTTGATAAGTAGACCTCTTTAGCTTTCCAATGATACCATAAAATGGCCTATGTCCTTTGGAAGTGATGTGTGTAATGATTGAATCAAAACAGATAAGTTTGAAACTCAAAATCTCATGAAAACCTTCTATTTATGTCTTGACACCTGCTGGATCTTTTGCTCACTATGACCAACACAATAGGAATTGGAAAAATTCCTCTTAGGGGTATTTAATTAGCTTAGCAAGATAGCTATTCCAAGTGAAATGATGTAAAAAGATAAACTATGCTAAGGGAAATCAATTTAGCAAGTAAAGCTATACCCCCGATTTTTTAGGACTGTAGCAAACTTTGACCAGTGATCACCTCGATGCAAAGTTCGCTGAAATGGATGAATAGAATCTTGTCAAATTTTGGAAGCACATAGATAACTTCAGGCAGAATCCAATAAGCTTTAGATCATTGAATTTGGTGAAGATTTAACCGAGATATGCACTCCACAAGTTGACAGACTTTTGAGTAATATAATAGAGAACTCAAAAATGAACAATGAGAAAGTATGTATTAATGAACGCTTGTATACAATACCAAAGGCATGAATGTCATTGCCTAATGGTATAGATAGGTGTGGGCTAGAGTATAGACCTCACACACTCAGAATCAGTAATGAGAAGCTCGAAAGTGATGATTTTTTTCCGCTACTTTTTCATGACCTCTTTTATAGAGAGTGAGTAAAAATTTGAATTCAAATTCAAACTTTTGGCTCCCTATGATCAAGCTCCTATATCCTAGGAGATATTACTTCAATCAACGGGCTAACGTTTCCACAAATACTTTTGGTAGGTGTTTACAAAAGATTCCAAGTCAATTTGACTTTTACAAGGGGATAAAGTGGTAATAAATTACTAGCAATAGTTCCTTTGTTTCTCCATAGGTGTATGGACTTCAATGCATCCATCAAGCCAAATGTGTAGGCTTGTGAATTACACCAACAATGGTGTCGGCTGAGGCTCTGACTGTAGACATTGGCTCCATGGTACAAAGCATCTTAGGGTCATCAAAGTTGTAGATATCACACTCGTGGCTTTGAGTGCGGGCATTGAAGTCTCCTATAAGGAAGACTTTGCCCATCCCGGTATACTCGATAATGGTATCACTGAGGTAGTCATATGGCGATGGGATGTCTAGTCCCTCCTCCTATAGGGACTCTTGGGGGGTATGTGTGAAGCATGAGCCAATGGGTGCAATATAGTAGACCGCAAAATACGCTGCTTTCTCCTCTGATAGCAGGAGGCGTATCCACATGAAACATGCCTCTATGTCTCTGGGTACCATCTGTACCCTGTGCTCTAGCGACTGTCTATAGAGCATGTCTACTCCTCGTTGACCTCGTGTGGTGTGCTATCGCATCTGTCTGCGGTGAGCTGACTCCCACCTACAACCCTGAATCCTTGGTAGGCTCCTCCTTGGGCTCTCATGTGTCTCTATCAAGAAGATCATGTCTCTTCCCTCCATCACCTCATCCAAGCTCCTTGGATGTGTCCACAAAGATCCATTAGAGTTCTAGATTGCAATGCGCACCTCCTGCTGTGTGGTCTCATAGGCTACGAATCCCTAGTCAATGGGTCGTCCATCGATGATGACAGGACCGTCTCTTTATAGTGCACGATGTCCCTCCTGTCGTGCCTGGAGCACATGGTGCATGCATGCACGTCTGTGCTCTACCTGCATCCGTGTGAGGTCATCATCCAAATAGATTGCGGTGCCTGGTGTGTTGGGTAGTACCATCTGTCATCTGAGGAAGTCTCTCTTTTCGGAGTCATTCGAGAACTGAACAATAAGTGCTCTGCTCCATGTGGTGTCACGTCCTGCTCTCTAGGGTCTAGTGAAAGGGAGAGGCTCATCCGCACGGTATCCAAGTACTGCACACAAGGGACACCCATCCTGCTCTCGTGACTTTTCTATCTCTATGAGGCCGGAGACATGGACATTGAGCTTGCAAGTCTGTCGCATCCGCTCTTCCTCAATGATTGTGTGGACTATGTAGATCTCCTCATGGTGGTTGTTCTTCTTTGCCTCTTGTCAAAGGTTTTTTTTTTTGACAACTTCGATCCATCCATCTTTTTTAGTCTCAAGCTCGCTCTAAACCACCTCTATGCAGTCTTTCTTGGTAGTCACCTAGATGTCCTCTAGTTGT
>CM035432.1:25822799-25862799 GCA_020310875.1 Ceratopteris richardii | reverse complement strand
CCAATGTTCATGCACAACTAGAGTGACTCCTCTATGTGGAACTATGCTCGTAGGTCCGAGTATGTTGAGCATCTGATAACCAAGTGCTCCTCACTCTCTATCTCTCTATGGCATATTAGGAACCACTTCTCCTCTCGAGGGACGCGTCTAGTCGGAACCCTCTCAATCTCATGCTAATGTGATGAAACTCAAAGCTACCCAATGATGACTCAAAGGTGGTGTAGTAGGTATGTCTGCATGTAGCATGGAGTCTCAATGAAGCCGTGGTTTGAGATTCATAGAAAATGCCCACAGTACTGAAGCATTTTTGGTGTCATTGTCGCCCTTGGGCTGATCCATGTCCTATGTATATATGTATGCCATATCTCCTGAGGGATGATCCTATTTCTCTCTTCATGGGAGATTTAATAGGTGGGAGAAATCCAATCCCCCGTTTGTGCATACCATGAGGAGGTGACTCGATATGTATGTATGTGGTCATCATCGGTACCCAAATAGATGTGGTCCATGTTGCACTCTCCATGCGGCTCCCTGCTACACTATGAGCCGTAAGCCTCTTGGAGGCACGTCCGTCCGACATGGCCCAATGCGGTCAAAAAACTAAGTAATAGTCTGCTGTGTTCTCTCCCGTGTTTGGCATGTAGGCTATAGCATCTAATCTCGTCTTTCACATGCAGGCATAAGGAAATGCCCCATCCTCTGCTGGTCTCCAGAGGTCATGGACAATTGGAGTGACTTCTCTATCTCGAACTATGCTCGTAGGTCTGAGTATGTTGAACATATGATAGCTAGGTGCTCCTCACTCCCTATCTCTGTATGGCATACTGAGCACCACCTCTCCTCTCGAGGGACTCCTCTAGCCAAAACCCTTTCGATCACGAGCTGATGTGATGAAACTCCAAGCTTCCCAATGGCGACTCGAAGGTGGTTTTGTATGTATGTCTACATGTAGGAGGGTGAAAGCATGTTAATGTGTACGAAAAAGTGATGTCCGGGACATAGTTAATTAGCTGGAAAACCTCGATCCTTGTTAGTTCAGCATCGTGCAATGGTTCTTGAAAAAGAAGTAAGAGTGAGGTGGTGGGGTGAGAGTAGGCGACAGTACACATGCTGGAGCATGGAGCATTCATGACATGGGTTTATGTCCTTGCTGTAGGTTGGAGAGTCCACCGTCGTACCTCATCTCCTCTGGGAGTTTTTCTTGGTAGCTGATTATTGTCTTTAGCAGCCATACATTCCTTATGGAGCGTGCAAGGTAAAAGTTTCCTTGGCTGCTGTTTTGTTGATCCTATGCTATTGTAACAAGTCACGACCGAATCTTTCAGTCATTGTCTTGATGGGTGATGGAAGACATACGTGCACAACACAAAATTGGAACCTTTAATCAAATCTAAAGAATTAGTTCTTGCATTTGCTTCTACTCATTGCACTTTAGGTTCCCTAACTTTCACGCTGCTAAGAATAGGGTCGACCCAAAAGATCCATATTGGATATTATTAACCTAAGTTGAAGTGGAAAATTGACTCTGTTAAGAGCTAGAAATAAACTTTAGAAGCTACCACCAGCATGTATCCTTGGGAGAGAAAAGAAATTACAAAGCTTGATGCGATTTCTGTGGGTTACACAGTAGGAATGCTTTTCCAACTTCCTACATGGAGCGTTCATGACATGGGTTTTTTTGCGTGCTGCATGTTGGAGAGTACGTTGCAGTACCTCATCTCGCTTAGGAGTTTTTCTACGTGCTACATTTTGAGTGGGGAATAGTGAGAGCGACTCCATCACTATAGGCAATTTTTTTGCACACTGCATCCTGAGTCGGGAATATTGATAACTATTTTTCTGCACACTACATGTTGGAGAGTACACCGTAGTATCTCTTCTTGCCTATGAGTTTTTCTACGTGCTCCATGTTGAGTGGGAGCAATGAGAGGGACTTCATCACTATACGTATTTTTTCCATGTGCTCCGTCTTGAGTCTGTACAGATAACTATGTTTGTGCATATAACATATTTTAGTTTGGAAATTATTCCCAGAAAGGTAATCCACTTCTTCATATTTGATGACAAGAAGCATGACACCGTTTTTGTGCAACAGTGTTTCCAATTACATTGGCAATGGCTGAGAGAGTTAAACCTTGACTTAAGCCAACATTGGGTATGGTCAGATGGTGCAGCTTCTCGTTGCAAAGACTGATGACATTGATTTTATGGTGATGTGGGGGCTCATGACCCCTGCACATTTTTTACAATGCCCTCATTAATCTACTTTCTGCCTGTTCTCTAAAAAAAAGGAAAGTTATGTACGAGTAATATCTCACATTCTAGATGATTGTTGCACATTTAAAAGTATGCCTAACAATGTCCATTTAGTTTCATGTTGTTCATTCATTGTATCTCACATCTGAGGTTTTGGATGATTGTTGTAGGCTTAAAAGTGGTATAACAAGTCTACATACATAAGTGATGGAGCACATAATGATATAATAGGAGCATATTCAATGTAAAGTCAATATAAAAAATTGGATTGACGAGTGGTAGATGTTATTGTATTTATGGTTTCTTCATCATTTGTAGTATGTTGATGCAGGGAAATCTCCGATAAGCGAACTAATGGAAGTTAATACAAAACTAGTAGTGGATAGTGATCAGCAAGCATTAAGATGTTATTGGAAGGAAAAAAAGGAAATATAGCCACAGAATAACCTCAAGTTGAGCACTAATGTGGAGGGTAATGCTAATTGCAGTTCAAGCAACTTGGATGGCATTGTGGATAAGATCATCAAGTATTTTAAAAATCAAAACTAGACACTTATGTTGTGAGGATAGAATTGAGGCACTAAATATCATGTTATAGAGTCCATGTATTGGGAAACGTTTTGATGCAATGGGTCGTAACAAAGATCATGTAACATGTGCCCTTTTCATCAATCTTCGGAGTACAGTGCAGAGTATGAGAAAGAAATCTGGTGACCTTGTGTTGAAGAGATCATCATTGATGATGGCTCTAAATAGTGATGCATATTCATTAACAAATCCAATAAAATATTTTCAAGACTTTCTAGGGTATTGGGAGTAAGCAAGAAAGTCGTCTATGATACGATTGGATAGTTAAGTATAGTTGAGTCTGATCATAGTTTTTGGAAGGAAACTGGTAGGGCAACATGTACCACATGTATCACATAAGAGGTCACACATCTGATTATCACATTTTGGACAACAGAGAGTAGAGTTTCACCAAATAAAAAGGATATAAGCAGGACCCGACTTAGCAAAAATCAATATTTGGAGCATCCTCTTCACCTTGTTGATGTCTCTCAAGTAATCTTATTTTCAATCATCAGTTCATAATTCTAGCTAATTATACAAGAACTAGTAATAAATTGTTAGTATATGATCAATGTATACCCCTCATGATTGTATGCACATTTTGTAAGGCCCCCGTTATGAGGAGAAGCCAAGTGTGCATTACCCAATTGATGGGAATCCCAACTTGCATGTTGGATGAACGTCATATTGGACCATGTAAGGTATTGTAAGGAAAGGGAGTTACCAGGGTCCCCAATTGGGGGTCCGGTGTAGCGGGGAGCAACCCTAGCTGGGAGGTCCCAGGGGGCTAGCGGGCCCCCTGGCTGGGGGGTCCTAGGGGGCCAGTGGGCCCTCTAGCGGGGGTCCGGGGGTAGCGCCCTCCGCGCGACAGTAAAGGGAATATTCCATAGAATATTCCCTATCGGAGTTAGAAATCTTGTTAGGTCGGTTCAACCGATCTAAGCCGTGTATGAAAATTACGCGGGCAGTGGCTGCCCACGCTCGACCGCCCATGTATACCCATCCATGGAAGGCCACCCATGATCCTATATATACATAACTTCTGCACTACTTGAGACATCAAGTTGAGCCAGCATACCTCTACCTTGTATCTCCCTATCTAGAGTTGTTTAGATCACCATTTAAGCTCTACCTTGAGAGCGCACGGGTGGACAACGCCATCATCTTTGTACTTGCTATTAGTAGAAAATTGTTGAGATTCTCCTATATCTGTTATCTTATTTGCTACTGCTCCTGTGTTATATTGCGTAACTATTGTCTTACATAAGTAATTTATATAGTAACAATCTAATAGTAATAGCTAACTAGTAAAAAGCTAATAGTAATAGCTAACTAGTAACCAGCTTTTTAGAAATAGCATATTACAAACAACTAACCAAGTAACTAGCTCTTAAGTTATAACCAATTAGTAACAAGCTAATTAGTAATAGCTAATTACTAATAACTATCTAAGAAACAACTAGTTAGTAATAGCTAATTGATAACAAGATAATTTGTAATAACTAATTACTAATAACTAACTAAGAAGTAGCTACTTAATAATAACGAACTCTTAACAAGCTAAATAGTAATAGCTAATTACTAACAACTAAGAACCAGGTACTTAGTAATAGGTAACTAATAACAAGCTAATAATAAATAGCTAATTACAAACAACTAATCAAGAACCAACTACTTAGTAATAACTAATTACTAGAAGCTAATTAGTAATAGCTAATTACAAATAGCTAACCAAGAGCTAGCTACTTAATAATATTTAATTACAAACAAGATAATTAGTAGTAAATAATTACTAATGACTAACTAAGAACTAGCTACTCAGTAATAGCTTATTGCTAACAAGCTAATTAGTAATACAGTATTATTCAAAATTAATTACAAACAATTATCCAATGAATAGTTACTTAATAATAACTAACAATTAACAAGCTAAATAGTAGTAGCTAATTACTAAGAACTAACTAAGAACCAGCTACTTAGTAGTAGATTCCTAGTAGCAAGCTAATTAGTAATAGCTAATTATAAATGACTATCCAAGAACTAACTACTAGGTAACAAGTAGTTCGTAACAAGCTACTTACTAATAGCTAATTAGTAACAAGCTAATTAGAAATAGCTAGTTACAAATAGCTAACCAAGAACCAACTACTTAGTAATAGCTAACTAGTAACAAACTAATTAATAATAGCTTATTATAAACAGCTAACCAATAAACAACTACTTAGTAATAGCTCATTACTAACAAGCTAATTAGTAATAAGCTACTAAGTAATTGCGTATTAGTACAAGCTAATTAGTGATAGCTAATCACAAATAGTTAACTGAGAACCAACTACTTAGTAATAACTAATTACTAACAAGCTAATTAGTAACAAGCTAATTAGTAATAAGCTAATGAGTAACAAACTAGTTAGTAACAAGCTAATTAGTAATAGCTAATTACAAACTTCTAACAAAGAACCAACTACTCAATAAAAACTAATTACTAACAAGTTAATTAGCAATAGCTAATTAGTAACAATCTAATGAGTAACAAGCTAGTTAGTAACAAGCTAATTAGTAACAAGCTAAGTAGTAATAGCTAATTAGTAACAAGCTAATGAGTAACAAGCTAGTTAGTAACAAGCTAATTAGCAACAAGCTAGTTAGTAATAGCTAATTAATAACAAGCTAATTAGTAATAGCTAATTACAAAGAACAAGCTACTTAGTAATAGTTAATTACTTACAAGCTTATTAATAATAGCTAGTTAGTAACAAGCTAATTAGCAATAGCTAATTAGTAACAAGCTAATTAGTAATAGCTAATTAGTAACAAGCTAATGTGTAACAAGCTAGTTAGTAACAAGCTAATTAGTAACAAGCTAATTATTAATAGCTAATTAGTGAAAAGCTAATTAGTAATAGCTAATTACAAAAAATTAAACAAGAACAAGCTACTTAGTAATAGCTAATTACTAACATGCTAATTAGTAATAGATAATCAGTTACAAGATAATGAGTAATAAGCTAATTAGTAACAAGCTAATTAATATCAAGCTAATTAGTAATAGCTAATTAGTAACAAGCTACTTAGTAATACCCAATTAGTAACAAGGTAATTAGTAATAGCTAATTACAAATAGATAACCAAGAACTAGCTACTTCGTACAACTAATTAGTAACAAGCTAATTAGTAGCTAATTACAAACAGCTAACCAAGAACCAACTACTTAGTAATATGTGATTAGTAACAAGCTAATTAGTAATATTAGTAGTAGCTAATTACAAACAGCTAACGAAGAACTAGCTACTTAGTAATAGCTAATGGCTAATAAGCTAGTTCTCAATAATAGCTAATTACTGAGAACTAACTAAGAACCAGCTACTTAATAATAGCTAATTACAAATAGCTAACCAAGAACCAACTACTTAATAATAGCTAATTACTAAGAAGCTATTAGTAATAACTAATTACTGAGAACTAACTAGTAACAATCTACCACCGTGTAACAACTACCCACCAACTACTTAGTAATAGAAAATTGATAACTTGCTAATTGATGGCTACTAATAACCACTTGTTTGTGTCATGTAGATGGAGCTTTTTATACACTTCAAAGAATTAATTGAAGAAGAGCAAATAGTGAGGCAGGTAATCAATGGAATCAAGGCTGATTGGAACATGTACCAATTGGATGTTAAGAATGCTTCTTGAATGGATGGATATCAGAAGAGGTTTATATGTCACAACCTCCTGGCTATGAAGACCCTAAGAAGGTAACTTATGTTTGCAAATTGAAGAAAGCTTTATATGGATTGAAGCAGGCACCTAGGGCATGGAACTACAGGCTGACTACATACCTCCAAGACGAAGGATTTATCATGAGCAAGGCAGATACTTCTCTATTCATTAAGAGAAGTAATTCAGAGGTAATCTATCTTTGTGTTTATGTTGATGACATCATCATTACAGGTAATGATGTCAATGGAATCAGAAATATCAAAAGCCAGATGATGAAGGAATTCAAGATCAATGATCTTGGATTATTGAAGTATTTTTTGGGACTTGAATTAGTTTACACCAATTCGGGAATATACATTACTCATAAAAAGTATGTACAAGATATGTTGAAGAAATTTCAATTGCAGGATGCCGAAATAGCAAGCACTCCAATGGAGGTGAACCAAAAGCTAAGTGCCCATGAAGGTGATGAAGACCAAGACATTACAGGTTATTAGAGTATGGTGGGTAGCTTGAACTATGCTACCTTAACTAGAATTGATATTGCATATGGAGTTAGTGTGCTGAGTCAATTCATGCACAAACCAAGGATACCTCACTTAGAGGCTGCTAAAAGAATCATGAAGTATCTCAAGGGTACAGAGAACCATGGTTTGTACTTTCCTTAAACTTTAGATATTGATATAAAAGTCTATTCAGATGCAGATTGGGCAGGATGCAAGGATGATAAGAGAAGCACTTCTGGATACATCTCTTTTGCAGGTGACAAACCAATTTCATGGTCTGCAAAGAAGCAACCAACTATTGCATTGTCTTCTACAGAGGCAGATTATAGAGGGCTAGCTAATGCCACTCAAGAAGCAATTTGGATTAAGATTTTGTATACAAAATTAGGCTTATATACTAGGCCTCCAATTATCTTTGGAGATAATACAAGTTCTCTTCACCTTGCAGCTAATCCTATCTATCATGCTAGGACAAAACACATAGACGTACATTACCATTATGTGAGAGAGAAGTTGCTAAGCTAGGACATTCAACTGACATATGTGCCAACCAACATGCAATGTGCAGATATGCTGACTAAAGCTTTGGATGGAACCAATCTTTGCAAGTTCAAATCTATGATTGGATTGGAGGATATACTTGAAGATTGAAGATGAAGACTTAAGCCAAAATTTTTGGCTTGAGGGGGCGTTGTTGGTGTAAAGCAAGCTGTTGGAAGCAGTCAGAGGCACAGACGACGTGGAAGCATGTAAAGACGGAGCAGGGAGCCAGTCGGATCATTTTTTCAAACAACTATGTTTTTATTACCTCTTCAAACATCCAACAGTGATTTTCATCACTCTTGTAACATATGTAATATAGACAAAATCCCATTTTCTAATTCATAGCTCCATTTTGTGCAAGCCGAGGAGTCCTCGAGCTTGAGGAGCTTAGGTAGAATGCGCATACCAATTTTCGTTATTTTTAGACATCGTTTACCCTTCCAAATAGCCTCTAGGACCTATTTTTTAACTATGCCGGTCACTAGATGTGAAACCGGTCAAAACTAGTCTAGAAACTATAAAAAGAGCTAGAGAGCTCATTTTTGAGGTTAGCTTGTTTGAGGTTAGAGTTGTTTTGAGCTTGTAATAGTGTTCTTGAGTAATAGAGTTAATTTCTCACCTTCCATTGTGTCTTGCTTGTCTCTTCATTGTGTGTGTGTATGTGTGTGTGCATCTTTGTGCTTCTCACCTTCACTCTCACATCATCTCACATTCACGATCTTCATATCACTCCTATCTCTTCCGCGGATTGACATTAAGGAGGTGGAGCTTCTTAACGTGGTTCTCACCATTGTGCTAGAGCGACACCAAATTTGGCGCCGTTGCCGGGGATCGAGTCTAGGACGAATGTGTGATGGTAAGAGTATAGCAAGAAGTGGCGTTGGAAGGTAAAAATTTCAGTTTTTGTTGTTGTTTTTACTTAGTTTTTAGTGTTTTTCACCTCCCCCACACTCCATCTTCATCATCGCATCATCATCTTCATCTCCAAAAAAATCAAAAAATTCACCATATCCACCCATTCACCTCATTTCCCCTCATTTGTGCATGCGAGAGAGCGAGAGAGAACTTTTGTGCTTGTGTGTGCTTGTGTTTTCTTGAGTTTTCTTGCAGGTACAGAGCTCCACTGCATCAGGAAAGCTTGGAAAAGGTAAAATTTTACTCTCTGTCAAAGATCTGCCGAGTGTGGCGGACCATCGCGATGGTCTGCAACCTTCGGAATTCTTGGTAGGCGACCACACCACGAGGTAGGCGACCCTTGCGCATCTACGAATCCACAGGCGCATCTCAAAAATTCATACTTTGGTGGACCATCGCGATTGTGTCGCACCATCGCGATAGGCTCACGCCATCGCGACGGCTCGGCCGGACCATCGCGACGGTCTCGGACCATCGCGACGGTTCACTTGAGCCATCGCGACGGTCCACTTGGACCATCGCGATTGTTCAGCTGACCCCGGACCATCGCGATTGGCCCATGCCATCGCCACGACGGTGCCACGTGTCAAGATAGACCATCGCGACGGTTCATTTTTCGGACCATCGCGACAGCTCAAAATCGGACCATCGCGATTGGCTCACGCCATCGCACTTGTGACTATCGCGACGGTTCACTTCGGACCATCGCAATTGTCCACCTTTGACCGTTGACCCGCGCCATCGCGATTGTCCGCCTGATCGGGTCATCGCGACGGTTCGACCTCACGCCATCGCGATCGCTCACTACTGGACCATCGCGACGGTCCATTTTCACGCCATCGCGATCGCTCACTACTGGACCATCGCGACGGTCCATTTTCACGCCATCGCGATCGTTCACTTCGGGCCATCACGACGGTTCACCTTTTCGCACCATCGCGATTGTCCAAATTTCACGCCATCGCGACGGTTCGCACCTCACGCCATCGCGACAGTCCGACTTCACGCCATCGCGATTGCTGACTTTTGGACCATCGCGACAGTACACTTCAGACCATCGCGATTGTGCATCTCCACGCCATCGCGACAGTTCACTCCATCGGGCCATCGCGACGGTCCCGGACCATCGCGATCATCTCAGACCATCGCGATTGTCGACCCCAAACGCAAATTTTAGGGTTCCATTTTTTGACCAATTTTGGGGGTATTTTTGAGAAATTTTTGGACCATTAGACTCATAGGAGACCCCTTAGCTCATATTTGAAGGAAAACCTGATGGTCAATTTTTACCCCCCAGGGCCTGAACGCTCATAACTTTTTCATCCGAAGTCCGTTTTTTGAGCTTAATAACTCGTTAGAAAGCTCGTGACGAGTACATCTATTTTTGGATAAGCTATTTTGAGGTTCACCTAGTTTGGGACTAGGAAGCTAGGGGGAAAGTATTGAAATTTTGGGCAAAAGGGAAAGGACTTAAAAGGTGAATATACTCAAGTGCTTTATCATCCAACTGTGAATTGGTCTAATATTGGATTTTTCCAGGTCTAGCAAGGGCAATCAAAGGCAAGCAAGCAAGGCAGTGAAGACAGCAGAGCTTGGGAAGCGTGGCTTCTTCGGCATCAGAGCAACCAGAAAAGCTGACTTGAGGTTGGAAGATTACTTAACCCCCTCAGTCAATTCTTAGCTTAGGCTAAACGGTAGTTGTGGAATAACGACGATAGGAAAGCCTCAAGTACAAGAGACTAAAAGTTTTTAAGTCTAAGACTTAAAGTAAAGGTGTGTGACATGAAAACCTAAAGGAAAGAACGTAAGTCTGACGGAACGAGAACTCAAAGTACCACGGAAAGTCGAATTCCTGACGCATACATTAAGACAAGAATCTAAAGAAATTTAAAAAGAATCAAGAAAGTAATAACAAAGAACCATTGACGATCTAAGTGTGTAATTGAGTGTGCAAGGAAGAAAATTAATGAACCTTAGATCAGGGAGACACATAGGTAAGTCGGACCGACGAAGCCTTAGATCTTCGGAAGCAAGTGTAAGGACTACTACACGATCTTGGGCTCAGCAATTGAATAGTAGTTATCCCTACGAGTTGAGCTCAGAATCAAGTGATTCAGAAATGGCATTTAGCACAGAAAGACCAGAAGGAGGGTCGAATGTAGCCTATTTAGAAAAACCAGAAGGACCCTACAGGACTCAGCTAGAGTTTCTCCAAACCAACCGCTTAGGTGCTCGCATCTATGAGGATGGTTTGGGAAGACAAGTGGTGCAAATGCACAACCCTGATCAACCCATTGGATTGGAAAGACCAGTGGTGAAATTTGAGAGAGACGCGTACATAGACAAAGAAGGAACCATGTACGTCCTAAGTACGCAGCCAAACGATACTAATGAGTTTGGCACAATTCAATTAGAGACAGAAGCGAAATTTCAAGGAAAAGAACCGTTAGAAGAACCTAGAACACCTAAAGGGAAATCCGTATTAATAAGAGTACTCATCCCAGAGTGGATCCCTCAAGATAACAGGAGCATCGAGTTGTTTGTAAATAAAGAGACAGATGAAGCCTTTTGGAGGTACAGAAAGGAACACCCTGGTGAGATAGGCATCATCACAATTTATGAATTCAAGGACCCAGATACACCTGGAAAGGTTGTATACCTGGATGAAACTTCAGAAAGAGTATATGTGGGACCATGCCAAAAACCTATACACATGGAGAGGTGAATTGGTATTCCCTCCCTCACGAACAAACATAAACGCGAGCCACCATGGGGCAGGAACATCATCGGCCCATGGCAATCAAAGAGACAAGAATAAAGAAAGACCTGAAGTAAGCTTCACTCATCCCATAGGGAGAGATAGAACAACCACAGATACTAATAGAGCAGATAGACAAAGAGATCATGGAATACCAGGTGGTAGAGGTGATTTTCCTCTACCTAGACCACGTGAACACGCAAGAGTATTGAGACCCACTCAATTAGTAAAATCAATGAAAAATTATTTTGATGGGACAGGAGATCCCTATGACCATGTTGCAGATTTCAAGCAAGTACTAAGAGCAGAACAAGTCGAGGACATGTTCACGCAATACAATGCATTTGGAGTAACATTAAAGAATACCGCTTTAACTTGGTTCCAACCATTGCAACAAAGGCAATTTAGAGACATCCATCACTTTTTAGAGTCATTCATCACTGAATTCTCTAAAAGTGGGATTAGACATGACACGTCTTCGTTGATCCATAGTTTCAAACAGACCCCTCAGGAAACAGTTAGACTGGCAGGACGTAGGTTCAGACAATATGTCGAACGATGTCCAATGCAAGAGCTACCCTCACAAGCCAAACAAGTATCACTGTTCCTAGATGGCTTGTTGAGCGCCAAACTACGCTCCTATGTGTACCTAAAGGAACCCAAAATGCTAGAGGAGTGTGTAAGAATATGTATAGACATCGAGGACAACCTAGGAGATGAATTAGAACTCTCAAAGGTCTATAAGGACTCAGATTGTTCTTCTCTAGCATCCACAAAATTGTCTAATTCGATAGAGGACCTAGTAGAAAAAGTGGCCCAAAAACTAGGAGTTTCTAGTAAACAGGTGCCCAAGCTACCAACTAATGTACCTTGTTACACTTGTGGTGGAAATCATTTGGCAAATGTGTGTCCCAATGCACCACAACCTCAAGCCAACCCTAGTGGCCAATATTGTACAATTGAGAGGAGATACACGAAACATACGGCTCAGGACTGCCCATACAACAAACAGACCGTGAGACAGAACTACCTGCAAGCTTATGCACAACCAGTTAGGTATCAAGGCCAATACAATGCTCAACCTTATTACTATAGGCCCCCTCAGAACTACTCCTACCAGGCTCAACAGAGACCTCAACCTGTTTTAGCTCAGCAGCCATCCCCACCAGCGAATGTCATCTCAGTCAAATACGCTGCTGCAGAAGAGAACCTAAGTAGGGCCTTAGTGCCTTCTTCACCCTTGATCACAGAAAGTGACCCGAACTCAAACAGTTTTGACTCTACTCATGTAACTAGTCCACCCGCTTATTACACGGAGTCACCAGAACATGTGGAGACATATCATTGTGATAGTCCACCAATGGAACCTAGTTGGGAGCCAGACTATGCTAATGTGATGTACGCAAACCCAAACCCACGGCCCCAATTGAGACAACAGAGACCACAGGGCCCTAGAGGACCATGCTTTAGGTGCCAAGGAGATCACTTCATAAAGGATTGTCCACATCCCCCAATAGCAAGGCAATCACAGTACTATAACATACAAGGCTTTTGTGCCGATTGTGGCAAAGAGCACATCATAAAGGATTGTCCTAAGAACCCAGTTAACACTTCAAATGTGACACCGATCAACGTGATAGGTATTGTAAACAACGCAAATGGATCCAACCCTACATACGTGCCTATCCAAGCTATAACCAGAGCCCAGGCGCTCTTACAAAACCAACAGCTTAATCAAGAGAAAGTAGCCGGAACTAGTGAAGTTGCAGAATCTAGCAGTAAAAAGACAAAATCTTGGAAAGATTCTAGAGAAAGAATCAAGAGAAAGTGGAGTAAAAAGATAACTGAGTTGGAAGGAAGTTTAAAGGAATCTAGAGCCAAAATCCTAGAATTGACTTCACAGGACTTGAATCAAGAGAATCCAGCTCAAAAATCAGGATCAGTTTTAGCGGAACCCATACCAGAAGATCTAGACATGATGTTTCGTGCATATCAGGCTAGATTAAAAGAGGGACCTCAAGTAACGGAAATGAGTAAGAACTACCCACGAGCTGATCTAGAAATTGAGAGAACTAAACTTTGCATGAAGATGGTAGAGTTAGCACAAGCTTTGTTCGAAGCCTCTAGATATCTTAATTGGAATAACATGGCAAAACCGGAACTACACTTTCAAGGACTAATGGAGAGGCTAGAACACTTGATAGAAAGCAAAGAGAAAAAGGATCAGCCTAGGAACCCTATTGTCTCAGAGACACAGGAAAATAATGCACCATCCCTGTTTCAAGTACCCAATACAGAAATTCAAGAAAATTTGTCTTCCATACATAGGTACTCACATGAATTTTTGAGGGAAATCCAAGAAGAGAAATGGAGAAAAGAACAAGGAACTCATCCTCCTATTCAAGAAATAGACGACTTGCAGGAACAATTTCCCCAAGACATCCCCTCTATATATGATGATGTAGAGGTGGAACAACTGAGTGAACCCACAGGATTTGAATCTAATTCTTTACAAGAATTACCTCAGTTCACAGGACCTTGGGAAGCAAAGTCTATTAGTATGAGAGCACCCACGATAATAGTGAGGAATGAAGAATCAGTGATCCCTAGGAACACGGAAGTGATCAAGAACACTAAAGTACAGTGTAATCTCACTCTGGAGGAATTGTTAAAGGTAAAACCAGAATTGTGGAAGCACGTAGCAAATCAATTCCCTGAGCTTGCTACCACACCCTCTCAGATAGGATCACATAAGAAGGTACCAGAGATACCCGTGGAAAAGATTGGAGACGTAAGCGAAGGAGAGGAAGGTAACACATATCTTCCAATAACCCATCAGGGCTACACCACGAAAGCCATCTTAGATTTAGGAGCCGGAGTAGCCATAGCTACCATCGCTTTGTGGAAACGTTGGGGTAAGCCAGCACTCAGACCCACCAGGATGAAACTACAAATGGCTGATGGACACATAGAAAAACCATTAGGCTTACTAGAAGGCATATCTCTCACCACTTGTAGTGTAGAATTTGAGCATACTTTCGCCATTTGTGACTTTGCGAAAAATCGTGCTTATGAGATGATATTGGGACGACCATTCATGCGTCAGTTGCAAATTGTAAAAGATTGGGGAACTAATTCTTTGTACTTGCAACATTTAGGAGTGACTACCAAAGTCAATCTTAAAGACTATTCACATAGAGATGTACCCCCAATACAATGGAATACCATCCATAAGACACCAGTAGAGACGGAATCTGTGCACTCATTAGAATCAAATCCTTCTTGGTTGCATGAGGACACTCATTTATGGATGTGTAAAGTAGCCAAACAAGAGGAAGAGCGGTTAGAAGCCAGAACCTTAGGTGCGGAACAACATTCAAGAACCCTTCAAGACCCAGCTTATGCACCTGTAGTGTTCCCAGATGAAGAGTTTGAACCCTATGGTTGGGCAGAAATCCTAGCAACCATGGATGTAGCCATCAATGAAGAACAATGGACACCCCACTGTGACGAGGATGGCTATGACATATCAGTTTTCACAATAGAGCCAATCATGTGCGATGTAATTTTAGAAGAGTGTGAACCTAACACTGATGCATTTGAGGATGCAAGCGATTTTGATTTAGAATCAATTATCATGGACCCACCCTATGCATCAGAGGAAGAATATTTTTTCGAGGTAGAGACTCACACTCAGAGACACGAGGAAATTACGAATGAGGTAAGGTTAGCCACTCAAGTGACTACTAAAAGTGAAGGCAAGAAAAGAAAGAAGAAAGAAACCATGTCAGAAAAAGAAGAATCTTTGTTTGAAGTACCCGAGAATTTCAAAAAATACGAAATCGAAGATAGAAGAATCATGGTACGAATGCCTAATAGAAAGGTGAATGATGGACAAGTATATGATAACCGAGAGAAAACCAAGAAAATAATAGTAGCCATAGAAGGAGAAGAAGAAAAATGTACATACATAGGGCATGATTTGACGAAAGAAGAAGAAGAAGAATTAGTTGCCCTATTGCGCGAATATAGAGATGTTTTTGCTTGGAGTTACAAAGATTTGAAAGGAGTAGATCCAGATATATGTTCTCATAGAATCCCTATGACTCGAGATGCAAAACCTACGAAACAAAAACCGTACACGTACAATGATAACTACGCTGCGAAGATTAAAGAGGAGATAGATCGCTTGATAGAAGCAGGATTCATTTACGAAATTGAGCATACCGAATGGGTATCCCCCATTGTGGTAGTACCCAAGAAGAATGGAAAATTGCATGTGTGTATTAACCTTAAAAAAGTTAATGCTGCCACGATTAGAGACAGTTATCCTCTTCTTATCACGGAACACTTATTGGAAAGAGTTGCGGGCAAGGAAGTTTACAGCTTTCTTGATGGTTTTTCAGGCTATAATCAAGTAGCCATCGCTCCAGAAGATCAGCACAAGACGGCTTTTGCCACAGAATGGGGCATATTTGCATTTCGTGTAATGCCATTTGGCTTAACAAATGCACCCGCTACTTTCCAGCGACTCATGTGTCACATTTTTAAGGAATTCTTACGCAAGAGTTTGGAAGTATATGTCGATGACATATGTGCTCATTCAAATGTAAGACAGACACATATCCCAGAGTTAAGACAAATATTTGACAAATGTCGAGAATATCAGGTTTGTTTGAACCCAGAAAAATGTGTTTTCATGGTCAGACAAGGCAAAATTCTAGGACACATTGTGTCAAAAAATGGAATCTCTACGGATGAGGAAAAAGTGAAGGTAATTGCGGATCTACCTAGGCCAACGAACATCAAAGAGGTACAAGCATTTATGGGCCATTGTGGTTATTATAGGAGATTCATACACATGTATGCAATCATAGCCAAGCCTTTGTACTCTCTTTTAACCAATTTTGAATGGACAGATGAATGTGAAAATTCATTCAATGAACTTAAACGACGTTTGTGCTCAGCACCTATATTGACTACCCCAGATTGGAGTAAGCCATTCCATGTACATGTGGATGCATCCAACTATGCAATAGGATGTGTGTTAGCACAACCCACGAGTGAAGGGAACATAGATCTACCCATAGCTTACGCGAGCAGACAATTGAACGCAGCAGAAAGAAATTACACCACTACGGAACGAGAAGGATTAGGGATGATCTACGTGGTAAAGAAGTTTAGGCACTACTTGTCGGCCAACAAATTCAAGTTCTTTACAGATCATCAAGCCCTATTGTACCTAGTCAACAAACCCTGTAACACAGGACGACTAATACGCTGGTTTCTATTACTCATGGAGTATGATTTTGAAGTGGTAGTCAGGAAAGGAAAGACGCATCTTAGAGCTGACCACCTTTCAAGATTAACCTCAGGAGAAGCTCCTCAAGGAGTAGCGGATGAATTACCAGATGCATACTTGTTTAACCTTGAGATAGCACCAGAATGGGCTAAGCCTATAGTCCCTATTCTGACATACGGACCCAAGAATCCTAGGATAAAGATCAAAGAAGGAGAGATTACCAAGTCTCAGAGATACCAAATCATAGCAGGAAGCATATATAAACAGGATAATCAAAAGATTCTTGCTTGTTGTGTAGATGAATCAGAACATGTGAATTGGTTGCAATTAGCACACATAGGTGCACTAAAGAAACATTATTCAAAACATCGAACACTACAGACTCTGCAAAGACTAGGAGTATATTGGCCTACGATGGAAGCAGATGTCTACAAGTTGTGTAGAGAATGCCATGTTTGTTGTGAAAGACCACCAGTAGAGCATGCTACATTGTATCATGTGTCTCTCACACCAAACTGGAGTGAACAATTAGTGACATACTTGAGGACGAACACATTCCCTCAAGGAATGACCTTAGCGCGACAACGCAGTCTAGAGCAGGAAGCTCAAGATTATTCACTTATTGGCGATAATCTATACAAAAGAGGACGAGATGGATATCTCAGACAATGTGTTCATGAAAGCGATTATCTGAGCATACTAGAGGCGGCACACCAAGGTGTTGCAGGCGGTCACTTTGGACCAGATAGGATAGTCAAAGCCATTCTCTTTGCAGGATTATGGTGGCCCACTCTTCACATGGATGCACATACCTATGTAAAGAGATGTGATGTGTGCCAAAGAACTCAGTTTCCTACTCGCCGAGATGAAATGCCATTGAAACCCATGATGGGAGGACGTGCATTTTCTAAGTGGGGTATAGACTTTGTAGGACCCATTAACCCCCCTGCAAAAGGTACACATGCTGAATACATTATTGTTGCCACAGATTATCTTACGAAATGGGTAGAGGCAAAAGCCACGAAAAAGAATGATGCACACACAACTGCAAAATTGTTATTTGAGAATGTCTTTACAAGATATGGATTGCCTATAGAGTTAGTGAGCGATCGAGGCACTCACTTTCTAAACCAAGTCATTGAATATTTGTTACAGGATTTTATGGTGATTCACAAGAAATCCGCACCATATCATCCTCAGGCCAATGGTTAGGCTGAAAGCACTAATAAGATCCTTTGTAACGTACTGACGAAACTCGTGAACAACAAACGTTCAGATTGGGACAAATAGTTACATCACGCTGTTTGGGCATATCGAGTGGCCTACAAGACCGTACTCAATGCAACTCCCTTTCAGATGGTTTTTTGTCAGAATGCAGTGCTTCCTTTGGACTTCTTGATACCGACCCTTAAGGTTGCACAAGAACATCAGTGAACCGGCCATGAATTATCAGCGAGAATAATGGACTTGGAACGATTAGGAGAAACCAAGCTGAAAGCAGCAGCAGGAATATACGCAGCGAAGAAGCGACAGAAAGCATATTTTGATGCACATGTGAAAGATAAAGGTTTAAAAGAAGGAGATTTAGTTCTAGTGTGTATGCTGAAACAGCACGCACGGAAGTTAGAAAAGCGAGGTTATGGACCTATGATCATTAACAGACTTTCGACAAGTGGAGCAGTACAGTTAGCCACCTTAGAAGGAGATATAATGCCTAATTACATTAGTGGCTGTAGAGTCAGGTTATATCAAGAACCTCTTACTGAGGATATGCTTAGACGACTCACATTGGCAAAGAAGCATAAGGAGGAAGAAAACAGAATACGAGCTGAAGCTCAGGCAGAAGCTATAGAACACATTAAGCGCATGAAGCTAAGAAGACAAGGACTAGGGAGAGAACATTATAACCATCTGGAAACTACACCCAGATATCCCATGGCCATGTGTCAAGTAAAGTCAACCACTCATCCTAGCATAGTGGACAGGAGACCATTCATTACAGTCAGGCTAGAGCACGGCAACTCTTGCCAAGAGCTCAGGGCTTTAATTGACTCAGGTGCTGCGACTAGTGCGATTAAATGGTCCCACTATAAGGATTCAGGAATAGAAATGCGGCCAATTGAGGCATACCTCATAGGGCTAGGAGGCATGGAAACCCCTTGCATGGGCAAGGTGGACCTTCCTATCCTCATTAAGGATGTGACCATGACAGCGAAGCTACTAGTGTGCCATGATGACGACCTGATAGAACCCCTAATCCTTGGCCAAGATTGGCTATACGATCACTCAGTGGACCTAAATCTTAGACAAGGCTCTTTACAGATTGGAACCTTAGAACAGAAGCGAGTAATACCGCTTAACTTCCCTAATGGCATTCCAACTGAGGTTTATAACCCTAGACCCTATAAAATACATGCGACGGAAGACCGGAAGATCGTGGGTCAGCTCAGTCACGTTACGTCTACACCAACCCACTCGGGCTTGGCTATGGACAGTTGTCAATCAGAAGGACGAGAGGAGATCTTCCCTGGGGCTTCCTGCAAACTAGAAGGGGCAGCTACCCAACCGCTAGGGCAGATGGACACAATCAGCGGTCAGGTGGGTTGCATCAGCGGCCAAATGAGCACGATACCCTGCGGTGCTCATCCTTCCAAACTTGCTGCGGACTGGCCTAGATTAAAGTTAAAGAACGAATCACTTCCTAATGGGCAGGTCACGCAAGTGTTGGATCTCCCTTCTTTTCCAAAGCAGAGCGTCCATCCGACCTCTCAACCTCAACCACAACAGAGTCAACCACGACGAAGGAACCCAGACCGACGGCAGTATAAGAAGACACAACAAGGAAAGCAGTCTAGGCCACTGAAAGAAAGCAGCACCAGACAAATATGGGTGCCTAAAGGACAGAAAGCACCGACTAACTCCAACAAAGTAGATATCGACAAGAAAAAGGCAGGGCAGAAACAGAATCAGTATCCACCATCCCCTCAACCTTCTTCTACAGGTCCGAGCACTCGACAAATTTGGATCACCAAGAAGTACCTCAAGAACCGACCCACACCTACGCAGATTTGGGTACCCAAACCATGTATTATAGCTCAACCCTCAAGCCATGTAATCTATACCCCTCAAAAATCTTTTCAGTCTGCAATACCACCAAACGCACTACCATTTTTTGTTCCCCAGCAGAAGCACACCAACCGCTCAAAAACCCTTAGGAAATGGATACCGAAACGTGTCCAACCGTCTTCCCCTAACCCATTGTCTGACAAAACTACCCCCCCGACTAACATACAACCTTGTAATAAATCACTAACCTTTAAACCTTGTATAAATTCACCCACCATCATCACACATCACTCATAATCTCATCTCATCAAGAAATGTATGCATAATCTGAAACGTGTAGGTGTCTAGAGACCTGCACTAGTGCTGCAAGAAGCATTGCATCCATCACATCACAGCACTTGGCTACACGGGTTACGCATCAGTTATGGAAAGGGATTGCGGTCTCACTTTAATGGGATCATAATTAATTTCCATGCTAATGTGTTAATCTTTTGTAGCAGATCTTTCTCGTTAGCGCATCAGTCATCATGCAAACCGACGAAGGACCATCAGAAGCAGGCCCCAGCGTAGCTGCAGTGCCCCTCAATGTTTTACGAGCAGAATCCCACCCGACTGCTCCACCGCCAGAATTCCAAGGATTTCCAGGGCCCATGCCGATCGATAACCCACCTATGGGCTACACAGAAAAGATACACCGTAACTCTCACTGGTTTTAGGGACTTGCAGGACCCTTAGCAGACGCGGATTTTATATTTGAATCTAGTTTGACGTTTGATGACCGCACTTGGGGAAAATACCAATTCTTCTCCAGAGAGTTCGAAGGCCTACAGAACACTCAGGACTTAACTCATGTTTGGGCCAGAGCCGGCTTCACGGAGTATTTCAGTGATCCTCTGCCCAAACCTGACTTTTATAGGTGTTATTATTTAATCACTACTTTGCTGGCCTCAGAGAATAAGGATATCCCAGGAACTTTTATTTTGCCTTCTTTAGTGTATGATCCACCTTACAAAAGATTTTATCTTTCGAAGGATTTAATCAGAGCTGCCATCAAGATTCATGGAACCCACACGCCCACAGATCGAGAAAGGTTAGTTCCAGACCCTATGAAACGTGGGGATGTCACTAAGTGGGAGGAGATCTCAGCAATTACACCTGAGCTGTCAAAGCCGCTACGGATATGCATGCAACATTTTGCATTCCCCGCTCAGGACAAATTCACCATGCCACATAAAAGAATATGGTTTGGATTGTACTTAGCATGTACTGGACCTCAGACTGTCGATCTGGCGAGCTGGATCATTGATCAAATGTATTTGGCACAACACAGATGGGAACGAAAGAAAGTGCTTAATGGATGTTGTGCGCTGACAAGAATTGTTTATATGTGCTTGGCTTATGACTTGCCAATTGAACGTGCATTAACAGGAGAAGAGCTGAAGGCATTCAAAGGAACGACGAAGAAAGCCAGGAAGCCGAGCAGAGCACGGGCAGGTAAGCGCATGAGAGGCACTATTCCTTGCCTCCATGTGCCAGAGTCACCATCACCACAACCCTCTCCAGAGCAGTCACCGACAGAAGCCACTCCCACAGTACAACCTATTCGCATAAGGTTATCTAGACCAGTGGTAACGGAGGGCACTACTAGTACCGTTGCACCTGAGGCAGCTACAACCACAGAACCCACCACCACGACAGCAGAAGCTCCCACCACTATTGGTGCGAAAGCCTTTTCTTTCCCAATACCACACATGGAGGCAGAACCAATAAACACAACATTCGATTTTGAAATGCCTGATGCATTCTCCAATGAGTTCCAGTTTTCAGAGGCACAAATGTTCTCTCAAGAATTTGAAAGGCCGAGTTACCCTACCACACCGCGGGATCAGCCACAGGGACAAGTTGTGTCGAGCTCTGATGACGAAAGAACAGCATCTGATGACGATGAAGGTGACGATGAAGCCAGCCAGGGCACGCATGATTCCCAAGAACAGGGACAGACAGATGGCCAAGGCCAACAAATAGACGCACACGGTGACACCAGCACGCATGAAGAGGAGACTTTCGAAGCAGCAGCTTACACGCTGGCAATCAAGAAATTATATCGTACGATGGAGAAAGTCTGGGCACGGAAGAAATTGACTGAAGAAGAGAGCCAGACCATAATCGAACAAGAACTCATCTCCGAAGGGTTTGAAGAAGTTTACATCAGAGGGTTCAGAGAACTGGTCAAATCCATTGGCCCGGTCGAAGCACTGAGATATTTACAAAGGAAGCCACTCCCCCAATATGACCCTCGCAGAGTTTGCTTGTTATCGAAACCAGGTGAATATATTCGAGTCCCGACAAGTGCGCAATCATCCCAGCAGGCCCGAGAGGCACGACTACTGTCTGAAAGATCCGTCACCGAAGAAACCATCCTCGTCGACTCCCCACCACGTACTACCGTTGTACATACCACCACTATCCTCGAAATAACATCCACCCCATCAACTCCTCTTTCACCTCACGTTCCGCCCATCCATCCTGTATCTCCCACACACCCATCTTCTCCAAGAATATCCACATCGTTCCGCGGTAGTGTAGAAGAAGTTTTTGTCACAACCATTCCTCCAACCATGTCCCAACCCACCCTACCTAGTCTATCTTCTAATCCCTTTATCCCTTCATCCTTCCCACTCTTCCCTACACCACCACGACACCCTTTCCCATTTTTAACTCCATTAACATTCTCACCTGTGTCACCTCCCCGACCCACTATAACCCCTATTTCCCCTTTTCACCAAGCTGCTCCAGCCATCCCCCCTGTAAATTACTCTACATTTGTAAATCCAGTATTCACACCTACACAACCACCCACGATCACACCACTTTTCACAGTCACCGCACTGAACACGTCCAATGCCATGGACATCTCACCACCCACGGCACCACCACTCATTTCACTCACGGCACAAACATTTCTAGGCACATCACAATTTTCAACAATCACTACAGCATCCACATTCCCAACCCCACTCCCCGTTCCCTTTGCATCTACACCCACTGCATCATCATATAGCACCCCATTAACACTATCACCCACTGTAGATAATGCATTCCGACAAATGTTCATATGTATGACACAAGTCAGAGATGAGTTCACATCTCTGGGCGATACCTATCAGCAGCTGCAGAGGACAACCAATGAATTGCAGTCGCAGCTTAATTCATGGACAATTGAGAATGCCTCATTAAACACACTATATCAAGAATTACGAGAGGCATATCATAAGCTAGAGCTAGAAAGTGAAGAAAAAACAAAAGAAGCCACTGCTGATCTGGACAACCTGCTTCGAGCCCAAACAATTAGGAACGCGACGCTGACCAGGAATATGGGCTTACTAAGAAGACACCTAGCCGCAGCAAAAGAGGAGAACCAGAGACTCCAAGAGCAGAATAGAGAGAATTTGGAAGCGGCATTGGACCATCCAGAACAACCCTTAAGTTCTAGCAGATTCAAGGCAATCCCATCCGAATCGATGCAGATGTTGCTAGAGGATCACGTGAGATTGCTAGAGGATTATGATCGAATGAACGAGGAACAACAGAAGTTAAAAGAAGATATTAAGCTACTCCAGCTCAGAGAACCTGCAATACAAGGAGTACCAGTCGCACCAGAACTATCAGCACCTGTGGACCCTGCTCTTGACGTCTTAGAGGAACTCAACTCATTACGGGCCCAGGTATCACACCTTGAATCAAGGATTGCAGTATATGAAGCACCACCAAGGCCAGAGTCCCCACCTGAGCTACCAGCGGAGGAAGAAACTGTCACCATCCCGGTGGAGGAAACGTTTGAAGAGGCGTACGAGCCACAACCCATCCCAGGCGGACGTGTCACGGCCGAAGGCCAGATGACGTACGAACTCCCAACCCCCGTGTGGATGAAGACAATTGAGGAACTTGGAACAACGCACTCAGCTAGAGTAGAGGCACAATTACATGCCATGGCGATGATAGAAGAAAGAATTTTACAGTCTCCATTCTTTGCTCATTTGGCCCCGCGACACTACATATCTGGGCATGAGCTACAGTATAAACCATATTTTATGTTAATGGCCGAATACCAGTTAGCCATTGAGAAAGAGACAGGCATGAAACCCACGCATGCTACACAATTCGAGCCGGCGGACTTGCCACCGAATGCGCAAAGAGGAGAGATCCATCAACCTGATTGGCGCAAAGATCTACTCCAGAAGTACCCAGAAATGATGAGCACATGGGTGAAAGCGCCTTTACATTTAAAGTATAATCCTTGCTGGGGACCAGTACCACGACGCCGCTCCTGGACTGCCTTCGCTATTAAGGTCCAAAACAATAGGCAGTGCCAGGATCGGTTGAATTACCCCTACTTCCAGCCGCCCACCGAGTTACCCACTGTTGGCTATATGATGGCTACAATCCGTCACTGGCTCCCTCGCCTGAAGCATATGGATGATATCACAGCGCATATGACTGTCAAAATTTTTGACATGATGCAAATGGTATTTAAAGTCTTCCGACGCGTCAAGGCACCGCATGTAAACACCCCGGGATTTGAGCATGGTAACTTTGATCTAGTATATGACATGAGCACAACGCCATCGCTCCGGGTGTGTTATGCCTGGCACTGCAGAATAAAATACCTACCGGCGTGCTACAAGTAGACATTTGAAGAGATGTTCACCACCGGATTTTGGGAATACCATTCCGAAGTATTCATAAGCAGGCCCACACATTTATTGCAACTATTTGCCTGTGAGCGAATGGTTTATTCCACGCACTATCAACTCCCGCCACCCGACGAACCGCAACCAATCGACTGGGAGAAACTCGAGGCTGATCTGGCCTGAGGCATTCGTATTTCGGAGCACACCCTCGCTCAAGACCTCCTACAAAACTACCTCCGGCGGACCTCACAACAAGGTTCTGTCAGGGACGACAGAAGCGAGAGGGAGGGGGGTGTTGGAAGCAGTCAGAGGCACAGACGACGTGGAAGCATGTAAAGACGGAGCAGGGAGCCAGTCGGATCATTTTTTCAAACAACTATGTTTTTATTACCTCTTCAAACATCCAACAGTGATTTTCATCACTCTTGTAACATATGTAATATAGACAAAATCCCATTTTCTAATTCATAGCTCCATTTTGTGCAAGCCAAGGAGTCCTCGAGCTTGAGGAGCTTAGGTAGAATGCGCGTACCAATTTTCGTTATTTTTAGACATCGTTTACCCTTCCAAATAGCCTCTAGGACCTATTTTTTAACTATGCCGGTCACTAGATGTGAAACCGGTCAAAACTAGTCTAGAAACTATAAAAAGAGCTAGAGAGCTCATTTTTGAGGTTAGCTTGTTTGAGGTTAGAGTTGTTTTGAGCTTGTAATAGTGTTCTTGAGTAATAGAGTTAATTTCTCACCTTCCATTGTGTCTTGCTTGTCTCTTCATTGTGTGTGTGTATGTGTGTGTGCATCTTTGTGCTTCTCACCTTCACTCTCACATCATCTCACATTCACGATCTTCATATCACTCCTATCTCTTCCGCGGATTGACATTAAGGAGGTGGAGCTTCTTAACGTGGTTCTCACCATTGTGCTAGAGCAACACAAGCCTACACATTTGGCTCGGAGGATATCATGAAGAGTCTACATGCATGAAGAACCATAAGAACATATGCTAGTGGGTTATTACCACTTTACCTCATTGTAAAAGTCAATTTGACTTGGAATCTTTTGTAATCACCTACCTAATTGATTCTTGAAAAAGGTAGCTCACTTGATTGAGAGAATATCTCCAAAATTTTAGAAACTTGATAAGAGGGAGCCAAGAATTTGAATTCGAATTCAAATTCTAACTCATTACATATAAAAGTCAAGATGAAAAGTCGCGTGTAGAGAGAACACTCCCGAGCTTCAGTCTACTGTCATTGAGTGTGTGTGAGGACTATACCATAGCCTACACCTATCTACACCATTAGGCAATGCTTGTCATGCCAATGGGATTGTATACAAGTGTTAATTTATAGATACATTTACATCATTCATCTCTGTGTTCACTCCTTGTCTACTCCAAAGTCTCTCCACTTGTCAAGGGCATATCTCAGTCAATACTCCACCAATTTCAGTGATTCAAAGCTTGTTGGATTCAGAGCAAAGTCATCTAGATGTTGATAAATTTTGAAGTTATTTCATTCAGCAAATTCATAGAAATCATCATCGATGTGCTCACTAGTCTATCTCTGCAATAGTCCTAAAAAGTCGTGGGTATACCAAATCTTGCTAAATTAATTTCTCTTAGCATAGTTCATTATTTTACATCATTCCACTTGCAAATGGTAGCTTACTTAGCTAATTGAATACCCCTAGAAGGAATTTTATCAATTGCTACTGTGCTGGTCACACTGAGCAAAACATTAGGCAGGTGTCAATACCAAAATAGAAGGTTTTCTTGACTTTGTGACTTCCAAAGTTATCTGTTTTGGTTCAATCATTGGACACTTCATCTCCAAACGACATAGGCCATTTCTCGGTGTCATTGGAAAGCTAAGGAAGTCTACTAATCAAGTCTGAAGCTAAAGAGGGCTGGTACAAAGCAGGTTTTGGCAATACCTACTCAATCTCTTGGATCATCCATCCATCTTTCCCAACAGGGAGGACACTCAAGAATAGAGGAAGAAGGCATGGAATTCCCCTTGTAGCTAGTTCATTTGATTTGAGTCATTTCGTTCAGTTTACTCTCATAGAGTATGTCTAGTCACACACCCATTTTTGAGTAGTCTACTTGTGAGAGTCATATCTCTCAATATATGTATCCAATTTTAGTCTTTAAACATTCGTTGAAAAGCTCTTATTGCATACTTTCTTTCTCTAGAATAGTTTTATCAAATTTTTTATGTGTAGTGAGTTATTCAGGTTTTAGTGAAGTCCAATTTTTAGCCTAACTAAGTGTACAGGTAGCTTGTATTGAAACAAAGCATTGCCAACCCAAATCTACTCCAAACTGAGTGTTTGATAGCTCATTTGAAAGCTATAGGTTTCTCGTTTGATTGACCAAAGTTTCAAGTTCATTTCATTTTTCAGTTGGTACCAGTTTTTAGTTGAAGGTTCAGCTGTTGGCAAAAGTCTTGATCGTGAGAAGGTCTTCTACACTCTCTGCTGCGAATAGGAGATGAATTCTCCAAAAATTGGTATCAGAGCATTGGATCTTGAAGAGGCAAAGTATTGGAGCTGAATTAAAGCAAGGAGAAGCTACAAATCAAGGGGGAGCTTCGTGAAGTCAAGAAAGAGCACCACAACATACTTCAGGTAAACTTCAATCTTGGAAGTCTTGAATGGCTGATTTAGGACAACAAGTTGAGAAGTTAGACAAAGACAACTTTCAATCTTGGAGGTATAGAATGACAAATTACCTTAAAGATAAAGGTTTATGGAGTCTAGTTAGTGGAGAGGATCCACAACCGCTCGACCTTGAAGATCCGAACATTACTCCGGCACAAAGGAGACAATTTGTTGATTGAAAAGAGAGGGATCAAAGGGTGACGTTCCTCATTTCATAAGTTATTTCTAACACTACGATTGGTCATGTGCAAAGCTTAGAAACAGCCAAGGAAGTTTGGGAAGCATTGGAGAAGGTGTATGCTACCTCAATAAGGTCTCAGAGGATGCAACTCGAGAACGAGCTCAACAACATGAAGAAAAGCTCAAACCAATGCATTAGTGAGTATACATTGAGGATCAAGGAGCTTCAAGATCATCTAGCATCACTTGGATGCAAGATAGAAGAGGAAGACATCATCCAAACAGCCCTCAATAGCTTGAGGAGTGAAGAAAAGTGGAAGCCCCTCATCACAAACATTCTTTATAGAGAAGCTCTACCAACATTCGACGAGATTATACCAAATCGTGTGGTTGAAGAGGTTGCTCAACAAGGAGAAGGCACCAAAGGTAAGGACAACCATACTCAAATGTTATATGTAGGACGAGGTAGAGGAAGGAACTCAAGAGGAGGCTCGAGAGGAAGAGGAAGAAGCTACAACAACACAAATTTCAGCCAACACAACTCATAGGACAACAAGGACAACTCAAATGACAACACAGAAGGAAGAGGTCGAGAAAGAAGTAGAGGAAGAGGTCGAGGTTCATACAATCATCATAAAGGTATAACATGTTGTCATTGTGGTAAACTAGGACATTATGCAAATGATTGTTGGCAAAAGAATGGAAGGCTGAATGGAGGCAACCAAAGGAGCCAAAATAACTATGTGAGTACATCAAGTGATGGAGACAAGCAAACCATGTTTGAAATGAAGCATGAGTACACCAACTCGAGAATTGATGATCAAAAATGGTTTATAGATTTAGGTTGCAGCAACCATATGACATGCCAAGGAGATTTATTCACAAAGCTACAAGCTCCAAGTGGAAAAGGATGGGTGGAGACCGGCGATGAAACTCAACATGCAATTGAGCATGTTGGAGATATCAAGCTTGGAGATAAGAAGGTATTGGCTGATGTTCTTCATGTTCCTACTATTGCAAAGAATTTGATTTCAATAGAACAAATGGTAGAGAAAGGATATCATGTTATCTTCAATGAAAAAGGCTGCTTTATAAAGAATCCAAAAGAAGGATTCAAGGTTATTGCTCAAGGAAGGAAACAAGGTAGGATGTTCACTTTGGAAATTCAACAACCACATGGAAAGGTGATGTATATTCAATTTTGAAACAAGAGGATTGCTGAAATCGATTTGTGGCACAAAAGGTTTGGACATATCAACATTTCCAAGCTCAAGGACGTGAGCAACCATGAAGTGGTATGAGGTCTTCCAAGATTCAATGATGCCGGACTACATGAGTTTTGTGAAGCATGCCAACTAGGAAAGAAAACTCGACAACCATTCAAGAAAAGCAACTATGTGGCAAGGAATGTCCTCGATTTGATACACACGGATGTATGGGGACCATCACAACAACCATCGGTGGCTGGTAATCGATGTTCTATCACTTTTATATGATCGTTCAAGTAAAGTATGGATGTTTTGCATAAAACAAAAATAAGATGTGTACTCCATGTTCAAGAGATTTAAAGCACATGTAGAAAAGGAAACAGGATGCTACATAAAGACCTTGAGGTCCAATGGAGGAGGAGAATATTTCTCCAAAAAAATTTCAAATTTTCTTTATGAAAATGGCTCAAGAGACAATTTACATGTAGATGCACACCTCAACAAAATGGAAGAGCTAAATGGAAAAATGGACATATCATAGAAGTTGCAAGATGCATGCTCAACGAGATGAAGGTGCCACTAAACTATTGGGTTGAAGCAACTAGTACGGCCATTTATTTGATGAACAAGTGCACAACGGCTGGAGTGCATAATTTAACTCCCCAGAAGGTTTATTCCGGTAAGAAACCTGACCTTACACATCTCAAAGTTTTTGGATGTGTGCTATGTTCACATCCCTCAAGAACTAAGGACAAAGATGGAAGCAAAGTCAGAAAAATGTATTTTCATTGGATATTCATCGAAGAAAAAGGGATACAGGTGCTACAATCTGGTGACAAAGGAGCTACGAGTCTCATGAGATGTGGTATTTGATGAGCTAAGACCATGGTTTGGAGACAAACGGAAAGAGAAGATTCTTGAATCCCAATAATCAATTTCTTTTGACAAACCTCATGAGAGTGAGTTTGATACAACATTTTCTCTTATGCTACAATCTAGGAGATCTACTAGAAAATCATATCTAGTTTGTGACTGATTTGTATGTTGGTAGGAGATTCCAACCACTTCACCCATGGCATAAGGACTTCAACTACAAACTTGAATGAATAGTAATGCCATGTTACAAAGAATAAATATTCGACTTTTTGGGTATACAAAGGAGTATATGAATCCATATAACTCTATCACATGAGTACTATTTATTTTAAAGAAAAAGCTTGATTGTTTTTAATGAGAGCTTTAACTTCAAGAATATTGAACGCTTGTTTGATCTAATAGCTCCCCCTCAAGCTAAACATGCGTAAATCTTCAATTTTAAATTACTTGAAGACGAATAACCTTGAATCTTCAAAGTTTTACTCCATCTAGAGCCTTTATCATCATATCTGCCACTTGTTTATCTATTGGAACAAAATATTACATCAATATCTTTTGATACTAGTGTCTCTTTGGTAGAGCATTAATGAGCCTCTATATGTTTGGTTCTTTCATGGTTTACAAGGATAGCTTGAAGATGAATTCAGCTCAAATTGTCTCCAAATATAGGACATTTGGAGCTCACAAGCCCTAAGTCTACATCAAAATCTCTTAACCATATAACTTCTTTTGTAGCTATTATCAAGCCTCTCTATTGAACTTCAGTTGAGGAGAGTGCTATTGTAGGTTGTTTCTTAGAACTCCAAGAAACATGTTTTGGTCCTCCAAATGCTAGAAATATTTATGTACTTCTACTATCATCCTTGGATCCCGTCCAATCTACATCTAAATATGGTTTGAGATCCAAGTGAGATGTATAAGAGAAGAATATGACTTCATTGATATTTGCCTTGAGATACTTGGGCATTTGTTAAGGTGCATATTCCATCTTTTTGTTTCTAAGAGAGTGCATAGATTGACTAATTACTACTACACTGTAGGAAATATCTACCCTTGTGTGTATAGCATAAATCAAACCTCTTACAAAGCTTTGTTATTATTTTACATATCCTATGTGTTCCCCTTCATATGCACTAGGTTTTGGGTTCATATCCATAGGTGTACCCACACCTTTCGCATTGCCCATTTTGAAGTTCCAAAGTAGATCTTGAATATACATCCTTTGACTCAAATACATCCCTTGATTTGTATAGAAAACCGGCATGCCTAAGAATCTAAGTTCTCCAAGATCACTGATCTTGAAATCCACCTCCATGTGCTTTGCAATTATTTCAATCACACCATCACCTATAATAATTATTTCATCTACATATAGAAATAATTAGATAATCTCATCATGAATCTTCTTAAGGAATAATGAAGGATTTGCATTGCTTGATTTGAACAAATAGGTTAGCAATCTATAGTTCCAAGCTCTTGGGGCTTCTTTGAGACCATATAGGGATCTCTGAAGCCTGAAAAAAAGATTAGGAAAGTTAGGGTTTTCATACCCACGAGGATGTGACATATGTACTTCCTTAATGATCCATTCATTAAGGAAAGGATTCTTCACATCAAGTTGGAGTAGCTTCCAATTCCTTGCAGTTCCAACACCTAGCAAGGTTCTAATAGTGGACATTTTGGCAAGAGCTGAGAAAGTAGTTTCTTCATAATGTATGCCCTTTGTTTGATCAGATCGCTTAGTAACCACCCTTGTGTTATACCTACAAATAGAGCCATCTAAATTCCTTTTCAGCTTATACACCCATTTGCAACCTATTATCTTCTTGTTGGTCTTCATAGGAAGCAACTCCCATGTGTCCATCTCCTTTAGTTCTTCTATTTCTTCTTTCATGGCTTTCTCCCAACTAGGGTTACCTTTGGCTTTTTCATTAGTAGAGGATTCTTTTTAAATTAGAATCTTTGGCCAAAAAAACTTGTATATTTATTCACAAATAATGTCTTGTAGCTATACCTTTTAGGTTGCCTTACATCCTTGGTTGATCTTCTAAAAGCATGATTGGAAGATTTTCTACATTCCTTCATCTTGGGATTCCCTCTTGATTTTTTGAGTGTGTAATCTCCCTATTTATCCTCTTTTTCTTCGTCACAGTTACTCCTAGATTCTTGCATCTGTGCATTATGATTAATATCTAATGGAAGAAAAATTGTATCAAGGCCATAGGGTAGCTTTACCTTCTTTGTACCATGACCTATGTTCTAGATATACAACATCCCTCCTTCTTTGTGAATTTCCGTTTATTTAGATTGTAAAATTTGTAGCCCATTTGAGTTAAGCCATAGCTAGTGACCACATCCTTGGTTGCGCCTTCATCCAATTCCCCTTCTATTTGTGAACGTACGTGCACATATGCTAAGCAACCAGAGATCATCCAATGATCTAAGCTTGTATTTCTACCATTGCAAGCTTCATAGGGAGTCACTGACTCACATAGAATGACAACCAAGCCACTTTCTTCACACTAGAGTGCTAATAGCCCTCCACTGGGAAGCCCACACTTTGTATTGACACCACAGAGTGACTTCCAACTGTAGGCTTAAAGCCACAAAGTGCCAAGAGTGGACCTCTCTACGCACGTATGTCAATGTGTATATATGAATGTATATCCCAAATGAACACAAATCCCTTGCTTTTATAGGCCCCAATAGGCCAGGAGGGCCTTACCGATTCCTCACGTCCACTAATCATGCGCCGGTTGATTACCCAAGATTGGAGGGGTAGATCAAATATTCCACTTGATTTGAATTGGATCCACAAAAATAGGCGGTCTTCATGAATGGTTGGCGGCAACAGACCTTTTCTTCCTTTTACTTTTACCACTTATTGTATTACTTTTGAATGCCATCTAAGATCCACATGCTGCTCGCAAAATTTGAATTATCCTTAGAAGCACCTTTTTTACATAGTTTTCTATACTTGCCTATGACCCTCACCTTTGATGAACGGTGATGCTTCAACTGACATATAGTAATCTCAAAATTCTTCATAAGCATCCAACCACCTCCAATTAGTGTTGTCATTCGATAGCTTCCAAGATTTGCATATTTCCCTTCAGTATCTCAAGAAAACAACCAAGTATCTTTAACCAGATGTAGAGCCAAGATGCCCCTTGCTCAGAGTCTGAGCCTCATTCGGGACGAATTGTAATGGAGCCCTTGGTGAGGACTGAGGGGTACGCGGGAGGCTAAGAAGAGAGTGGTGAGGGGCATGCGGGAGGGGTGATAGAGAGGAGAGGGGAGGGGGCTGACGGTGAGGGGATCGGAGGGGGCTAGTGGTGAGGGGAGGGGAGGGGGTCGGTGGTGAGGGGAGGGGAGGGGGTCGGCAGTGAGGGGAGGGGAGGGTCGTGGGATGGCCGGGGAGGAGAGAGAGGGGAGGGAAGAGAGAGAGAGAGAGAGAGAGAGAGAGAGAGAGAGAGAGGGGGGGGAGAGAGAGATGGAGCGTGGGGCTGAGGGGCGGGGGCTGAGTGGTGAGGGGAGGGGAGGGGGCTGGTGGTGAGGGGAGGGGAGGGGGTCGGTGGTGAGGGGAGGGGAGGGGGTCTGTGTTTAGGGGAGGGGAGGTCGTCGGCGTTTAGGGGAGGGAAGGGGAGGGGGTCGGCGTTTAGGGGAGCGGGGGGGTGAGGGGCGGGCCTGAGTGGTGAGGGGAGGGGAGGGGGCTAGAGGGGGTTGGTGGTGAGGGGAGGGGAGGGGGTGAACAGGGGACGAGAGAGAAGGGAGAGAGAGAGAGAGAGAGAGAGAGAGAGAGAGAGAGAAAGAGAGAGAGAGAAGGGGAGAGAAAGAAGGGGAGGGGAGCTACGGGGCTGAAGGGGGGGTCGGCGGGGTGGGGAGGGTGGCGGGGTCAGCGGTGTCGGGATGAAATCCCTCAGGGAAGTGTGATGATTTTTTTCAAAAGTTCATTGTTTTATGAGTTTTTGTGTGATGTTTTGACTGAAGAGGGTACATTTTGTACATATTTAGACCGAATTAATTGATTGTGTGATGCATAAATAAGTTTGAGATGTATGTTAGACGTGTGTGTAAAAATAACTGACATTTGACCCATAAAAACGTAGGCTTGACCCTTCGAAATCCCTGAAAACCTGAGTTTACCCATGGAATCCGGGCTTGAACCCTTGGAAACCCTTGGAGTTTAGGCCCGAATTGCAAAATAAACCGTTAAATTGACGAGCTTGAGATAATTGTGAGCAAACGCCTAAATTTCTTGACCCAAAAACCTAGGTCAGTCCCTTGAAATTGGCGGTTATCTTAGGTCAAACCCTAAAAACCCATTAAAATGTAAATATCCAGTGTGAAACGAAACCTTAGTCCAAGGAAAAATTAAAAGTTTGCCAAAAATGGAAAGTTCATTGAGGAGGTGGGAACGTTCTAGAAGCGAGTCCAAGGGGGGGGGCCTATAAATAAGTGCAAACTCATTTCTTTCGACCCCACTCCGTGGATTGCTCTTACGGAACGTCTTTTCCAGGTTACTGCGTGATCAGAGATTATTGTGAATTTTGAAGTAAAGAGCTACAAAGTGAGGACTTGAAGAAAAGCTTGGATCGAAGAAAAGTGAAGAAAAGATTAAATCGCAAAGACCAGAAGACAAAGATCGAGGGTGACTTCCTGCACTATAGCGGGAAGCCTACATCATATCCAGCCGACCCGACACCTTGGCGGCATTTTATTTGTATTTATCTGTCCGCACTGTAGCGGATTTTTGTATCGGAGACCCGCACTGTTGCAGGCACCACTGTATCATTTAGATTTTATTGTATCATCGAGTTTGTATACACACCGACCAAGTGATTTCGAGATTCAGTGTTGTATCTGATTTGTCTCTTTCTCGACGCCTACGGTCGTGTACGCACGCACGTCTCGACACTTCCGAGGGGGGCGAGGGTCCCACGCCTACGAGGATCGCGCACGCTCCAGAGAGCACAGGCGAGACGCCCAGCGCGCAGACGCCGCTCGCAGGACAGCGGGAACGGCGCACCAGAGCGGGGCCTGATCCAACCCCACGCGCCGCCTTCCCGCCACGACCTCCTTCTTCCCGACAGCGGGGTGGGGAGGGTAGTGGGTTGCGGGGGAAGAGGAGGTGGGGCACTGCGGGGGTGAGCTATGGGGTGGGGAGAGAGAGAGAGAGAGAGAGAGAGAGAGAGAGAGAGAGAGAGAGAGAGAGAGAGAGAGAGAGAGAGAGAGAGAGAGAGAGAGAGAGAGAGAGAGAGAGAAGGGGAGAGAAAGAAGGGGAGGGGAGTTGCGGGGCTAAAGGGGGGGGTCAGCGGGGTGGGGAGGGGAAGTCAGCGGGGTGGGGAGGGTGGCGGGGTCAGCGGGGTGGGGAGGGTGGTGGGTTTCGGGGGAGGAGGAGGTGGGGCGCTGCGGGGGTGAGCTGTGGGGTGGGGAGAGAGAGAGAGAGAGAGAGAGAGAGAGAGAGAGAGAGAGAGAGAGAGAGAGAGAGAGAGAGAGAGAGAGAGAGAGAGAGAGAGAGAGAGAGAGAGAGAGAGAGAGAGAGAGAGAGAGAGAGAGAGAGAGAGAGAGAGAGAGAGACAGAGAAGGGGAGGGTAGAGAGAGAGTGAGATAGGGAAAGAGGGAGAGAGAGAGGGGGCAGGAGAGACACACAGAGAGAGAGAGAGAGAGAGAGAGAGAGAGAGAGAGAGAGAGAGAGAGAGAGAGAGAGAGAGAGAGAGAGAGAGAGAGAGAGAGAGAGATAGAGAGAGAGAGAGAGGGGAACACAACAGACCCCCACATCAAGTCGTTGCATCGTCCTGGTGCAACCTGCTTATTTGAAAAAATGAAATACTCTGCAAGTAGTGAATGAAAAATGAGGTATGTACAGTGGTTGGAGTTCTTCTTCTCATTTATTCAGGTACTTTTTCACCCTGGAGATATTGACCAGGGGAATCCTTTTACCTTGCAAATCTTCCAGATGCACTATGCCATGTGGTAATACCTTGATCACCCTATATGGTCCTATCCATTTGTGTGCCAATTTGGTTGAAATTGCTGGAACTTGATGCACTAGAACCATGGATCCTACCTGAACTTCCTTGGACCTCAGATACCTGTCATGCAGTCTCTTGTGCACTTCTTGTGTTACTTGAAGATTTTGCATTGCCCCTTCACTGTATTCTTCTAATGCCACCAATCTCTGAATGGGAGGTTCAATTCCAATGGTTTTGGTTCCCATTTCCTTTCTGATAATGAACTCAAATGGGGCCAATGCCTCTTTTCCATATACTAAGAGGAATGGAGTCTCACCTATGGTTCCCCTTCTTGTAGTTCTAAAAGCCCAAACTGCTCCGATCAATGCTTGTGGCCAAAAGCTTTGATGATCAAAAGATAATTTGCGCAACAATCCGATCAAAATCTTATTGGAGCTCTCTACTTGCCCATTTGCCCTTGGATAGTAGGCACAAGATTTTTTATGGAAGACCTTGTACCTATCAAATATAAATTGGAGCAGCTGATTTACAAAATGCGTGCCCCTATCACTAAGGATTTCGAGTGGGCAACCGAATCTTGAAAAAATACATTTATACAAAAACTTAGCTACTGTTAAAGATGTGCAATCTACAGTAGCCTTAGCCTCAATCCATTTCGTTGCGTAGCATGTGGCCATCAAAATATACTTCTTACCCCTGGGTTGACCAATTGGACTAATTGGTCCTATGAAATCAAGACCCCATCGTTCGAATTGGTGCCATTCTGTAGATATGGCTAATGGTTGGAAATTAAATCTGGTTGGCATAGGAGCACATCTCTGGCAGATGTGGCATTCTTTAGCAAACTTGATCGCATCCTTGTAAATATGAGGCCACCATAGTCCCTTGTAGATGATTCTATGAGCCGATTCTTCCGCCTTTAGATGTCCTTCACTATGTGCAGCCTCTAGCAAAAGATTTTCCTCCTCTTCTCAAGATATCATCCTCACAATATTTATACAAATTCCCATTTATAAGGGAATACGCTTTGGCTTTCAAGAGCAATCTTCTTTTTTCTATAGGTGTCAAGTGTTCTGGGAGTTTTCCCGTAGTGAGAACATGGAGGATTCCATCATACCAATCAGTCCGAATTGCTACTAGGAAGAGATTGCTATCCACCAGTTCATCATTAATACCTGTTGCTTTTTTGCTCATTGCAGTCTTGGACACTTGATCTTCCATGTAGTGCTCTTTTCCTGGCTTAATATGGATATCAAAATTAAATTCTTGAAATAGGAGTAACCATCTCCAAATCCTTCCCGCTACTCTAGGCTTGTTTATCAAGTACTTCAAGGGCTGATGGTCAGATATAACTATAAAATGTACACCAAGGAGATAATGTTGAAACTTCTGAAGAGCAAAAACAATAGCCAAACCTTCCCTTTCCGTTGTACTGTAATTCCTTTCGGCTTGGTTGAGTAGTCTGCTGACATAGGCAATAGGTCTATCAACCTTGTGTGATGATGGTTAAGCTAGAACTGCACCAACAGCATGAAGACTAGCGTCTGTATGCACATGAAATTCCAATGACCAATTAGGAACACTTAAAAGTGGAGCAGTACATAGCCTCAATTTTAGTTCACAAAATGCTTTATCAGCTTCAGCACTCCATGAGAAAGGGACCTTTTTATTCGTAAGTCTTGACAAGGGTTTAGCTATTTCTGAATACATCCGAATGAATCTTCTGTGATATCCTGCATGGCCGAAGAAACTTTGCACTTCCTTTGGGATTTCTGGAATTGGCATGGAAAGAATAGCCGTAACCTTTGCAGGGTCAATGGTTATCCCTTCAACAAATACTATGTGACCAAGAAGAGTACCCTTGGTGACCAAAAAGTGACATTTATCAGGGTTCAATTTCAAACCTGTTTTGAGACATTGCTCAAAAATTTCTTTTAGATTTTCCAAATGATCATGGAAATCTTGAACTGTTGCTCTTCTATATGTGCCTGAAAATACTCAAAAGTCATCCATGAAAATGCGGAGAAAGGTTGTTAACCACTTGCCCAATATCAGATACATTGTTCTATTAAATGAAGCTGGTGCATTCTTCAAACCAAAAGCCATGCGAGTATAGACATAAGTGCCCCAGGGAGTAACAAAGGTTGTTTTGTCCCTATCATCAGGATGGATCACTATCTGATTGTAGCCACTAAAACCATCCAAGAAGCTATACAAAGTGTGACCAGCTACTTCCTCAAGTACTTGCTTTGTGAAGGGCTGAGGAAATCCATCTTGAATAGTCACTTTATTCAAAGCACGAAAATCAACACAGACTCCTATTTTTCCACTACTTTTCTTGGGCACAATAACCATAGAAGAAAGCCACCTAGAATGTTCTACTGGAACAATTATACTTGCTTCTTCTAGTTTCGTAATTTCTACTTTTACCGCCTTTGCATACTTCGGATTGAGTCGATATGGCCTACTTCTTGCAGGTGCGGCTCCCTCAACTAAGGGTATCCGATGTAACCCAAGCTCCTCTGGTATCCCTGTTAGATCTTTGTAGGACCATGCGAAGAGACTTTTGTAAGCAAAAAGCAAAGAAGTTACCTTCTGTAGTAAAGGAGGATAATGCCACAACCAAGAGGCCAAGTGGACTACTTGAGGGTTCTCTTCATCCCCTAGATTTACTTCTTGAACCAATGTTTTAAGACTAGTCTTGTTTGAGAACTCATCTCCACTATATGCAGGAGTGGACTTTAGTTTATATTCTGCAACATGTTCTTTTGTCCATCCTTGAGGTATATTTGAGAAAGGAAGATCTTCTCTGCACTTGGGTTCATAACTTTCCATCCCAAACACTTCTATATTTGTTGCCTCTTCAAAGCTTGTATTTTCCTGCAAATTCTCATTCTCCAACACCTTGTGATCTTCATGGATTTTTCCTATAATTACCTTATCTGCAACTTCTTCCTCTATTTCATTGATTTCCATCATGCAACACTCTGCACTTTCCATCATCCAATTTAATAATGTATCTTCTTCTTGGGGTAGAGCGGGCATTACCTGAGTGTCCACAGTAAATCCATTACTTTTCCCTGAGTTGAATCCCTCTTCCAAGTGTAGTTGCAATTGGCTATTGGTGCTAGTTGAAATCCATAGATTGTTTTTCCCCCAATCTTGCAAAGCTTTTGCTTGCCTCAGCCAAGGTCTCCCCAGGAGTAAAGGGTAAGAAGTCTCCTGCGGAAGTGCAATAACAACAAAATCTAGAACAAAGTGGCAACTCTGTACTATCATTAGTACCTTTTCAATAATGCCAAGAGGCACAACCCGATGTTGATATGCTAGTGTAATTGTGAATGATGCCATCTTGGTGGGGTTCAAATTCAGTTTCTTCATGGTGAAATCCGGCATCAAATTGATACCAGAGCCTCCATCTATGATTACACCTGTGAGAGCTTCATCCTTTATACAAACAGATAATCTTGAACTTTGGTAGTCTGCCAAGGGTGCAGGGGGAAAATCAACCATGAAACCATCTATACTAGGTAATTGAATTAAGTGAGCAGAGTGTATAATCTTCAATAAGTCACTTCTAGTTTTGGAATCCATCCTTATAAGTTCGTACATACTAACCTTGTGATGAATACCTTTCAAGATCTGTTCAATGTTTACCTCATGAGTGTCTTCTTGCAGACTTATTGGTTGGTCCCTTAGAGAAGTAGCCATCCTTTCATAAGCTCCTTCAATTTCTGCTTGGCCCTTCCACCTAGATTTCTTTTCCTCCTCTTTATCCTGGAATCCTTGTTGTTCCTCTCTATGGATTGTTGCTGCTTGTCTAGATCTAGTCATCATGGGCATTGCAGAGGATGAAACAACATAAGACTGAGTGGTCATACCTTCTTCTTGTGGAGAGACTGCAATCATGTGGATTGGAGCAGGACGGCTTCTTGTGCAGTCTTTGGTATAGTGATCCTTGGCCTCTGGACAATGTTGACAAGGAGGTGCATCCTCTGGAAGGGAACACCTATTTTGCATGTGGCCATACTCACCACAACGATAGCACATCAGAGGTCTATTATATCTAGGCTTCGCACGCCAATTCCCCTCTCTATTAGGTGTATTTGAAGTACTAGCATAATATGAGTCCAAAGTTTGAGGGTTACCTCTTTGCTGTGTACCCTTGAGGTAGTAGCAATCTCTAGCTTCATGACCATCCTTTCCACAAAATTGACAGCTTAACTTGTTAGGGCAATTAGCATTGGAATGTCCATTGTTGTTATAGATTGTACACCAAATGTGCCTCCTTATATCCTGAGTGGTCCGCAAATCTTCTAACTCACGGCGAAGTTGGGCTACTTCATCATCAGTGCGATGCAGTGGTGGCAAGACCTTCTCTTCTTGTTGATTTTGTTGCATTTTCAATGCCTCCAGTTCCTTCCTGAGTTGCCCAATCGGATCCAGTTCTGCACCATAATTCAATTGTGTATCCCCTTCAAATGTTGCCTAGCTTCTTCAATGTGTGATGCTGCTGCAACAAAATGATTGAGGGTTGCATCCAATCTAAGAGACTCATGTAGCTTCTGTTGAGATGACTTGGGCAGAGCTTTTTCTATCCATTTTTTAACCAAGAAGTCACCTGGAGCATGTGGTAGACGTGCAACAAGTGCTTTTGTTCTAGTGTGAAGTTCATGAAAGGATTCACTTGATCTTAGCTTTAGATTCTCTAGTTGATCTAGAGCTCTTTCCGAGGAATCACTCGATCGAAATATCTGTGAGAACGCCG